>QVNW01000783.1:0-39033 GCA_014825475.1 Pseudomyrmex flavicornis | reverse complement strand
GCTCTCTCACTCGGTAGAACCGCTCACGAGATACAATAATTTGATATTTGGTGGTAGTACCACTGTATATGAGATACGCGCAATTAATAAACGTCCGCGCAACTCTAGTGTTTAGTCTCAAAACAAATTTGCGTCTCGTGGAATGGCGGAATAACCGGCCCCCGTTCGAGGGTGAAAATCCAACAACCATCTTAAAGTCGCAGCTATAACGCTCGTGCTATTTCATCGCGGGGAGATTCTCCACGCTGCCCCTATAGCCTTCGTTCTGTATTTATCTCTAATCATCTAGCTTGAACCCTCGCAACAGACCGCACGCCCACGCGAAGATTTTACGCCTACGTGTTTTTCCACCATACCGTGCCGAGAATCACGGAGATCAGCAAAGATATATATTTTTTTTTCTGCGTCAGCAGACCGAGACCCGAGGTGTTCATTACATCTCTTCACGTCTTTCAGATCGGATAGATTTTGCAATTTGTAAATACGCGAGAACTAATGAAGAAAATGATATATTATCACTGAACACGATTACAATTCCTGTTCTATAGGGATACGTCTTCGAATGGAAGCGATTCTCGGAACACGTTCGTTTCTCAGGAATAACGTCGCTCGAAATAATATTATCGATAATATTGAAAGATAAGTACTCTTAATTGTATGAAGAAACCCCTCGTCAAACGGAAAAGGTGACGCGCGGAGGCGATAAATGTTAACATTTTCGCACGTTTCGTAAATGTGGGTGTTCTATATAAAGATACAATATGTAAACGATATAAATTAACGATGTAAATTATATTTCGAACAAACAAGAGAACCTTGTGCAATTTAAACAACCTATAAATGATAGAATTCTATTAATAGTCGTGTATATATGACGTGCTCTTCCCGTATGGATACGTTATCAATTAATTTTCACGATATATAGTTAATACATAGTTTTGTGTAATTATATAAAATGTCGCTGAATTATTGTATTATTTTCTTATGAAGTAAAACTGGTTTGAAAAAGATTTCAGATTACGACGATACGTAATTTTTCAAGTAATAAAATCTATCGCAAAGAAATACGTGTAAAAATTGTAAAATCAGTCAGCAACGCTATAATCTCTTTTCCACAGAAAAAAAACAAATATAAATATTTCCTCAAAATCGCCGGAATCGCAATTTTTTTTGCTATCGATCATAATCGACGTAAATCACAGACTCTATGAATAAAAATGACTGACGACTATTCCGTTCGTATCTTCGGTATAAATGCGCGACGATTATGCCGACTTCCTGAATGATCTTGAGCGACGGTCTGGAAAAAGACCGGTCGGGCGCGGTATACTCGAGCAAGTAGTATATAGCACAGTAGTCGCGTCGTTTATCAGGTCGGCCTTCACTTACAGAGAGACGAGAAATAGTCGTTCTCGGCTTCTCCGTTCAGCTCTGCCGCAACGCTTCTCCTGATGCATCCGCCCTCGCATCGTAATTGACCTATTTTCGTCAGCGTTGTCGTCGTCACAGACTGCTGCAACACGCTTGCGCAAATTGCCTCGCGCGCATACGGAATACAGACGAGACGCCAGGTGCAGCCGGTGCTTCCGGTAAATTACAGGATCCGCATGTAGCGAGCTGTTTTAGTTCGTTACATAAAAAAAACACGTGTCTGCTCCGTATCTTCTTGTTGACAAGACGAAACGAGAGAGAACCGTGTTGCTGCAGAGATGAATAAAAAATTTACAAGTATTAACATTTTCAGTAACACACATTCGGAGATGATTGCGTACACTTTTATCGCTAAAGTATGTCGCTCAAAGTCTTGTTGATATACTATTTGTTTTGGATGCAACATTTAATTTTTAACACTCCATTGAATTTTCCATGAATAAACCTCGAAACGTAACAATAAACAAAAACGCGATTGCTAGAAAAAAATATCTCATTGAAGTTCTTTTCGAAAAAAAATACTTTAATCAAATCCTGATGAAAAAGATGAGTAAAAGTTCCGTTTGATCAAAACAAAGTTAATTAAATTTGCTCCGTTGTTACGTAGAGAGACGGAACTTCGGATATTTTTCGCTCTTAGAAATTAATTAAATGTGCTATCTACAAGGACTTCGACCTATGAGACTCTCTTCATATTTTTTGCCTCTCTTCATTTACTCTATATTATTCAGTGGAGTGTAAGTGACAGCAAACTTAATCCGAAAACATTAACGAACTCTTTCTCCTCTCTTATGTATGAATAATACCTTTGAAAAGAGAATTAAGATCTCAACAATAAATAATAACCTCCGATAATTTATTCCCCTTCTCGAGTTATCGTTCTATATTATTTTTCATATTTCTCATTGTCAGCTTATTTTTTGTTTCTTTCTTTTTCAGTCGGAAATAACAATTTATTATTTTTTCTATGTTACCACATCCATTAGTTGATGGAATGTATAAATAAGCGAGTGGAAAAAAAACTGAACAAAAGAGACCGATATGTAATTTAAATTTATAAATAAAACAAAAATATTGAAAACGTAATAGAGAAAACAATTTATTTCGCGCGATAAAAAGAAATTAAAAAAAAAAAGCACTCTCGGATTTTTCTCTCGTCTACTTTTTGTCGTACACATCGTTCTCTTTACGTCCAACTTCTCCCGATTAACTTTTTCTAACTTGATTTGACTGATCAAGTTCGACGCAAGAAAATATATTATATATCACGCGATATTGGCTAAGTTTTCTGTTAATGCCACACCCATGTTTTCTCCGGTATAGGAGAGAAAAGTTAGTAGCGAGAGGAAAGAAAAAAAGAAGAGAGTTTTGTCTTTGCTAGATGGTTGACCGACCAATGGATCGCGATGGATTTCATCAAATCGCGCAAGTTCTCATTGGGTATCACGGTTCCCTCGTATAACAGGGCTCTCATTGACGTCAGCCTTCGAGGCTTTTACGAAGTGGCGAATTCCCGTGGCTGGTTACAGAGAGAGTGAGAGAGGAGACGAGAGAGACAGACGGTCGCTCTGTCCTTTTGCTTTCCCACTCTAGACGGTGAGAATACAATGACGTCATACGATTGGCGTCTTACGTGTACCCCCTTGAGATCTATTTGCTCTCGCAACACAACATTCATAACATTAAAGAGTGCTTGTTGATGTTGATAGCATGTCATATACACTAGACAGCACATGTGTCTACTTACACTGTTTTATGACACTCGTTGAATTTCATCCAAACGCGGTAAAGAAAGCAGACACTTTGCTGGATTAAATTAAATTGAATCCTAATCCCGTAAACGTTTTGTTTTTTTTTTTTTGGTATTCTGTAAACCTTCGAATTTATGTCTGACACAATTTTTTTATTGATTAAAACGTTACAAAAACTCTGTAAAAATTCACAGGGCTTTATTCAACATTTTCACATTCTATATTAAGAAAATAATTAGTTTTGACATATTTTTTTATTGTTTAGAAATTTTTTTATTAAATAGTTAATAAGATTTTTTCATTTTCAAGAATTGCTCGGACATTAATGTCGGAGCTTACAGGATTAAAGTGATATAAGCATTACAAAGTGATGCTTATCTGAGTCTAAAGATTTATGGGTCTATCATTTTGAGTATCTCGCGATACATATGACACATAGAAAAAAAATTTTACAAGAAATTAAGATGATTAAAGTAATATCTGTAGAATCTGATCATTAAACAAAACATATGACAATAAATTAGTTACCTTCGTGATTAATATAATCCAAACGATGAGTGTGTAGCAGGTACATTTACGAATTAAAAACGTGTGAATTGAACGAAGTTTTAATAACATAGACTTGTGACATTGGATTTCTCGCTACGACCCTGTACAACGTAAAATGTAATAACTTCGTGGAAGTGGTGGTCCCCCGAAGGAGCGGATCGATGTTTCCAGCTGCATAGTAAAGGACGCCTGTTGATATGAAGCAGGAGCGATTCATTCATGAAAACGGCGAAAACAGCGTGGGCTTCTCTGGTTTTGAAACGCGGATCTCGATAACATTTTCCCGACGTTATTTCCATGCAAATACATTTTTTATCGGCTGAAACGTAAATTCGCACGTGTTCGTATACAATGTATATGCAATATGGCGAACAGAGTAGTGAATTTTTCACAAGAAATTCATGAAATACGTTTAAATTTTTTTGCACATCTCTGTTTTCTAAAAAATTTCATAGAAAATCGTGATAGAGCGGAATTGATTATGCATACATATGATGCAGGAAGTTGCATAAAACAAATAAAAAAATCTTTTCCATCGCGAATTAATGTTCGAACAAGACTATTTAATTGTTTTATATTCGATTAACGTGATCGGTTGATATTATGCCTTCAATCGCGACTGGTCAATAATCAATTAATATAATTTATATTGGTTAACAGCGAGAAGTCCGATCGATTTCTCAAATTATATTATATACATGCAATAAATTTACCTCAACATCTGTAATAAAACGCGTTTTGCTTGAGCTAGAGAGAGGGATTGTACTGCGGAAAAAATGTATAAAATTGCAAGAGTCACACTTTGGAAAAGTCGGTGAAATTCGGCGGACAACATACGCCATCTACCGGCAGCGTGTCGTGTTCTTTGAATATGCAACGTGAAATAAAAGCACCACAATGTCTGCGTTCAGCGAGGTTCAACATATTCTTTCGATTTGACAGATTTTCTAACCTTAAAAGTCGTTTTTTAACGCTAAGTGATGTTTTCGGCTTTCTAAATCTTTTGTTTTGCGTAAAAACGTATCGAATGAGTAAAAAATTAAAACTCGTGCTGTGTGCGAAACGACTAGTAAAAATTTATCAACGATTATAATCGAAACAAGTAAGTTCAACCAATTTCGAGAATTCCAATTCGATACTCGATATGATTGGTCGATTGTTATTTAGGGAGGGGATCTATTGGTCGGATACTATTTAAGGGTATATATACGTACTTATGGTTTTTTTCACGTCAAGCCTTGCCTATTAATCGCTATTAATCACGACTTGCCGATCGATCACATGCTATATTGTCGTACTTATCTTTAGAATATTTTCGACAGATTTATTTTATTATAACAAGCTGTTTTACCGTCATACAATACTTGTTTACATTTTTCGTTATGTTCAATGACACGCTTGTGTGATCACTCATCGAGCGTTTTTGGAGTGACGTTTCTTGTATTTTGTTTGTTCGTCGCGCTCCGGACAGTTAATCAGCTGTTACGTTTCCGAGCTGTTTAAAAACTTCTCAACGAGTTTGATGCGCAACACAATGCTATAAAACTTTATAATTTTGATGTATATTTATAATATATGTATGTATACTTAGCTGAAGCACTGTGAAGCATCGGGGTTCTGAAAAACAATGAGTGAAAAACCTTCGTCCGATTCCATATCCAAGGAAGAATGGATAACAAAACTAGAGGAGAACTCTTCCAATTGTCACGTGCAGAAAGCAGCAATGAACAATTTAATAATGAATTACTTAATGACAGGTAAAAAGAACTTTAACTTCTATTAGAAGGTAATATATGTTTTATTGTCATGCATACATGTTGTCTAATAAATTTAAATGCTTCATCAGAAGGGTTCAAGGAAGTAGCAGAGAAATTCCAACAAGAGGCGGGAGTAGGTCCAACAGTGGAATTGAGCTCGTTGGACGATAGAATTCGCATTCGCGATGCTATAGAGAACGGTCGTATTCAAGAGGCCACAGACCTAGTGAATCAGCTGCATCCCGAGCTGCTGGACAACGACAGATATCTCTATTTCCATCTGCAGCAGCTGCATCTTATCGAACTGATACGTACAGGTAGAATTGAAGAAGCACTTCAGTTTGCTCAGGACCAACTAAGTGAAGCTGGAGAATCTGACGATAATATATTATGCGAGTTGGAACGTACCTTGGCGTTGTTAGCTTTTGACGAGCCGCACAAGAGCCCATTTAGCGATCTCTTACATCCGACACACAGGCAAAAAGTGAGTGATAAGTTTTTTCAGTATCAAACCGAATTTGTAAATTTTGAATCTCACTTGTGCTCTGTTACAGATTGCAAGCGAGTTAAATGCTGCCATATTGAAAATGGAGCACAGAGAATTTACTTGTCCCCGTATAAGTAATTTATTGAAGATGATACTATGGGCTCAGGACGAATTGGACAAGAAAAAAGTAAAATATCCCAAGATGACTGATTTGGGTAGTGCCACAATCGAAGGTCCGAAGTAATCGAACATTTAGCAGTAATTAGTGTAGTTCTTTTTCAGTTTTATTTATGAGTGAATGAAGATAGGAAATTCTGAACCACAATTTTGTAAATGGATATTGTTGTAGAAAGTTAAACTTAAATGTTAATTTGATCAGCTCACAATTTAAAAGATAGAGTTATTAATATATATTAAATATAATGTGTAATGTGACTATAATGATACATTGTTATAATAATATTGCTATAACAAATAAGAATTATTTTATTGCAATAGGAAGAGAGAGTGTGTTCTCATTCATAAATTCTGGAATTTAATATAAATTATCCTAATAAACGCTAGCAAAGAAACATTTACAAGTTTTGTACATGATGTTTGGTAATTATGTATGTGTGTAATGCGCAATAAGATTACATTAGTCATGTAGCAGTACACATTGTCTGATTTTGATTAATCTATATAAATGTACAGATAAACTTATAAATATAACATGCAATAGTATACAATTGTGCTGTAACAAAAAAAAATGTACTTATAAAAAGAAACACTTTCCTCAATTATGTAGAACAGCTTTCGCAATTATCAAAGTTCTGGACAATAATTCCGGTTTTTTCTTATTGCATAAAGTTTGTATGCTTTTGCCAACGTACCTTTACATTCATGAGCGTAATCTTACCAACCAAATACATACTCCATTGCTTTCGAAACTAAACCAGTCGATTTTTGAGGAGCATTTTCCGGCGATTGCGTCGTTTGCGGGCTAAAAGGTTGACCTCCCGCCAAAGAACGTAATTTTCGTCGTTTCGAAGTGGGCGACAAGTTGAACGGCGACTGACACGGACTGACGGTAGTTTTGAGAAGCGAAGGAAACTGTCTCATACTTCCGTTCAGCTTCATACGATTCTCTTTGTCCGAACCTAAGATGACACTCTCGTCCGTGCACGGTACAACACCGATCATAGTCCAACCAGAAATGATGCTGCCGTTACACGCAAGAGCTCTCTGCGCTTCTTGCTCGGATGCACATTTCAAATGTATCCAATTACTTTGAGGCTGGGGACCCGGGTGTTTGTCCACTATGCGAACTCGCGTGGACATAAAAGTAAAGACAGCCTTGATATCGGACGGTTGGAAACCAAACACAGTTACCCATTGCTGCAGACTCTGGGACTCGCTGGTGCTCATACTTATTGAACTGTCTGGAAACATCAGCGGACTGCTTACTGTGCTCAACATGTGCTTAGATTGACCAGGAGTTGCAGCAGCAGCAGCAGCAGCAGCAGCAGCAGTTGTTGCAGTTGGTTTTGCATATGGAGACAATAGGGGTGAACTTTCTAAAGTATCAAACAATCCACGTGTTGGAGGTCCACCAGTATGATTCTTTGGACTCATTTGGGGTGTACTAGGAGTTGTAGTGTTCCCAAATACAGCCTTCTGACGATTAGACCGATAGTCTGGAGTAGTGAAGGAAATCGGTGACATTACACTTGAGTTTGTAATATTCAAATGGCGTGGATTTTCTTGAATGTTCATAACATTGATCGTAATATTTGGAGGCTAACAAAATTTAGGAAATAAATATTAGCATACTATGCAATGTTGCACATATTTCAAACTTAATAAGAGATTATATTATATACAGTTGTAGTGTCACCCAAGAGAAAACTAGGCAAATATGCCGAAGAGCTTCCTGGACTGCCAGGACTTTGAACAGGGCTACTCATTGGTGATCCCAGAGTCATAGGTTCCATCTTGACTTAACTAAAAAAGTTAACAAATTAAATACTTTTTGGTAAACAATTATTATTATTTCTAAATATAGAAGAATGTCAGAAAACTTTCGGAATAATATTATTAATAATATTTTTTTACTGTAAAGACATTAATTTAAAATTATTATTCCATGTCAATTGGTTTCGGAATTACATTTTTGAGGTTATGTGTTCGTTATGTTTCGAATATTTATCTATAAATATACGTATTGTCAATATTTTTGTATGTTATACGTACCTGAATTATATTTGCGTTATTAACTAATTTCTCACTTTTAATACTTTATAAGCTACAATAGATAACAACAATAGAAGTATATCCTTCCAATGCTAACGAATATTCAAAAAATGTTTTTCTCTTATTACGCGAGATGTCTCTAACAATCCAAGTTAGAAGCTCGATGAGTAACCAATCAGAAACGAGATCTGTCTCCATGCGAGCCAACCTTTTGATACGAACGACGTGTGAACGCGCCTTCACATATAGCCGAAGTTGGCGCCTTTTTGTACAGTAACGTCGCCATTACCGCCGCGCTACAACGCTCGTAGATACATTCGAAGGTTTATTTCTTTTATTTCATTATATTCAACAACACAGCATAAGCAAACAAACTCGTAAGATATACCGAAAGTTGTTTTGCAATGAATTGCCAAAAAATTTTATATTTTATTCAATAATATAAGTAGAAAATCTTTCGAAATATTTGAGATTGGTATGGATATCACAAGATCTAATTTAATCGAAACGATACGCAATTATCAAAGAATTATGAAAAGTATTTACATCGCGTTTAATATTTAATAAAGAATATTGAGTGAAAAACAATATTGACACATAAGCTAATTAACATCATTATTTCTCAAAAATTAAAGATGCAATAAAGACGGCGCAATTGCCGTGTAATATAACAGCAGATATCTGAAACTTGAATAAGAAAACGATTTTGAGCCTTCTATTAAAAAAACATTGTTTTCTTGGTAATATTTTGCTATGTTGTTGTTTGAAAGAATAAAAATGATTGAAGGCAAAGAGAATTTTATTGCTGTGTTGTTATCGTAAATTTTCGTCGCACATATAATCGCACGTAGAACCGAAGCTGTCCGAAGCAGTGACAGTTTCGCGAACGAAGCCGAAAACAGTCAAATAGCGTGTGTTTCGCGCGACAAGTAACGCGAGAAGTGAAAACGAACTGCATAAAAGTGTAAAATAAAGTGTTTCGCGAAAAAGAAATCAGTCGTCGTGAATCAAACAATCAACAAGGTCGATCGGAGACTCTCTTGAGGCTGCGTCCTTTAGCAAAAAAAAAAGGTAAATAATCTTGAAGAAAACTTGCGCGCGCAACAACTTTTCAGATTAGTTGTTAATCGCTATTTTGTGTTCTCAGAATCACGCAGATTCGGATCGAAAAGTGTTTACGAAAGATGTTGTAAAGGATGTTGGTTGTAAAGGACGCAAATGGAGAACTATCAACGAGAATGGTGAGTTACCTGTTTTATATTTTTTAATCCTGGTAATCTCGCAGATACTTTCTACATTTATCGAAAAATAAAACGAAACATTGAAAAATCATTTCTTTTTTCACGTTCTTGCTGCCACAAAGTTTTCAATATAGAGATATACAATAATATCTCCACTTAGTATAAATAGTAACGGTAATATTATCATATATTTGAGTAATATTATATCACTTCCCATTGTTATACTTCCCACTCAACAATGTAAATGTAATTTAACACATGTTGTGTACATAACAGTTGCATAGGTGAGAGAGAAATTATAACATTGATATAATATTACTTGATGTTTGTTTAGAAGAGAAGAGAAATCTGTGATTTATACAATTGCAAAAGAAAACAAATTATTCTCATAATAATTGCGAAAGAAGGAAGCGGGAAAGAAAAAATGTGTTTTTTTTTTTACATATATATAACAGTTTTAACATACATAAAAGACACAGCAATGATACCGGGCAACGTTATAATGATGAATAATTTTAATAACGATGAAAATTATGTACATATTTACAGAGACTCGTGAACACTTACTCGTAAAACGACACGTATTATTAAGGATTTTAACGCACTACTTCGTACGAAACGCGGTTTTTTTTTTATTTCCACGCGATTAACGAGCGTAAACACGACACCGAGTCTTTTTTTTTTTTTTTTCGTCTCGACATCGCTCTTTACATTCAAAATCGCGACGCAAAATACTTTGTCTATATACGAAAAATATATCGAAAGAATATTTAGCTTGAGCGTATCTCGAAATATCGTGCGCTTACATGATTTGTAAATAATAATACAGTCGTGCGTCGTGCGGATTCGCATTTTACTTCTAGACAGAAGAAGGAACGGGAAGATATTCTTACTTCCTGTGTGTATTAATTTATGTAACAGAATACACGAAGTAGAAAAGATCACGTTGAAGTACAAGTCCGAAGAAAAGTGCGCGCACATCTTTTACTTACAAGAACGACAAAAGTGTATACGCGTACACACACAAAATATAAATCTTTTTTCGTTTTTACTTCAGAATTTCGTTGAGAATTTATACAAACGTTCACAAAACTGGGCAAATTCGTTTTAACGCGAAAGTAACCTGTTTTACGTATCTTGCTTCTATTATTCAACCGACGCAAATAAGCTTTGCCGCATTAATATCCGTGGAAAAATGCGCAAAAAGATTCGTCGCTTAATATGCGAAAAGTCGGATGCGCGGGCAGGAGATTCGTACTTTTTGTCGCACCTGCCATCGATTCGAGAGAGAGAGAGAGAGGGGGGAGGAGAGGAAGCGTATTTAGCTCCCTTTCTCTTTCTAGGATTGAACCGCAACGAACTTCGTAAAAGAAAATCCGTAAAGTCCTCTTTCTTCTCAGATATGTGTCAATTTTTTTCCCCCTTTGTTTTTTCTTTTCTCCCATCTTGCGAGCGACGCGAGATCTCTCCTACTTTACAAGAGAAGTACACTATTCGTCGCGTCGAAACGAAATTCTGTCAAATATTTGTGCCCCATATCCACGGCCAACGAGTGGAATGCCTCGAAAGGGGAAAGGAAAGCGGAATATTACATCGAAAAGACGCGGTGGGTTTTTTTTCTTTTGTCACAAATATATATATATACTTACTCGGCGGATGTGCGTTCCGTAGGCTCGCGCGTAATATGAGTTTTCAAATCACAATAACATTTTTCTTGTTGTATTTTTTTCTCTCTCTCGTGCAAGGCAATAACATATACATACAGCGCACTTTGCTCGGTGTATTCGTACACAACAGCGCCCGGTTTTTAGTCAAAATACGTTACACGGCGCCGAAAAATATTCCCAACTGACGTGTAATTGCGTATCGATCGACGCCGACAATTGATAACGCGCGCGGATTGCCTTTGGTGATTTTTTTTTTTTCGCCCGTTTGCATATGTACGTGCTACTTTCATGTAACTTTCATATAATACCTCGATATCTATAAGTACGCTTTTCGCGATCGGAGTTAACGCTTACGCGAAAGAGTTCATGATGTGAAACTGTCTCGAATCAATATATAAAGCGTTGAATCAATTGACCTTAATGTAGTGTAATATGGTGATCAGGTAGCCGTACACCGTAACAAAGGTAACTAGGTAGAAAAACTTATCACTCGAGTCGGTAAAATCATCAATAAAAATTATTGGCATAATATAACAGTGTGCCATATTATCAATTGTGTAATAAATCACCAATCGTGTTGGATAAATTTTTCAAAAAGTTTTTTCGATTAAATGAACTTTGTTTTTTAACGCTGATTATTTTCCCGCGTTAAAATATATCTAAAATAATTTTATATACATGCGCTTGTGTGGCATACACGTACACACGTTATAATACACATACACACAAAAAACAGTATCATTTTTCGGTCTAAAAGAGACCGACGATTTTTTATTTTTTTTCCGATAACGCTTTTTTGTTTTTAACGTTGATTCGGAGCAATAACTCGATTATACAAATTTGACACACGATGCAAGGTTTATTCGAATATTGCGCGCTAGTAATTAACACCTGGTGTAATTCCCTTGCGTTGCGCACATTGAAAACGAGAAAAACGTCCAGATTCAACCGGCGCGCTTACTATAACAATGCTGCCCGATGTCGGTCGAGCGTGGAATTACGCGTTATTGTTAATTACAGCGACACGTCGCGGACGAGCCTAAGTGGAAGTTTGTGTTTTCCCTCTTAGCTTCGGCCGAAGCGTGCGTGCGCGCACGCGAGCATTCCGTCGGAATATTTCAATATCGATCGAAAATACGATATAGTAATTTCATACGCGTGACATATAACCGATATGAGATTAACTATGCCTTACAATTAGTCAGAAAAGGGACGACAGCGACCCGATTAAGCGTTTCACATGGTTATTGAGTGGGGAAGGATTCAAAACTCAACCGCGCGCAAAGAACCCTACGCGATTATTTTACAACGAAAAAAAGACTCTTTATAAAAGATTAGATCTCGAGAGCGAGAGTCGCGAGACGATTGTCACACAATGTGATAATGACGTTTTTTTGATAGGGATTTATTGTTATAAAAGCTCTTTTATATTCTTGATTTTTTTCTGAAGAGATGTTTTGAAATGTTATATCATCAAATCGTTTAAAAATATAGAATTATACCATAAGAATATTATTCTAATTTCTTTTGTATTTGACATACACATATGTCTTTATTGGCCGAGATAAGCTCGATTAATTATAGATAGATAGAAAAAATATCTATTGCGAAGCACAACGTGCGCTTAAAAATACTATCGGAAAGACGATAGAAACGGAAACGAGGGGAAAAGAGAGTGCCGTTTCTCATCGCGCGCCAACTTTTTTCTTTTTTTTTTTTTTTTTATTGCACAAAACGCAGATTAATCAAGAGAATTCGTTTTAAAGATGACCTTTTTTTCAGTAGGATTTTCAGATATCAAGAATGAGATATTCATGAGTTTCGCAAGATAAATTGTCGTTTTCTTTCAATTTGCCTATTTTAGGTGTTCTTTTGTTGCGATTTGCCTAACGTGTGTAAAAAAAAATCGCTCGCGATATCGCTCTCGTCGCGCTGCAGCACTACCTCGGTAAGAATTCGGAATTTTCTCTCAATTGCAATTTCTCTTGATTGGGTTTCTCTCAAACGGCCGTAAAAATTTATGACTTATTTCAAGAAAAAACTACTCGGATTCTCTCTCTTCTTCTCTCTCCTCGAATTTGGAGAGACACTCCAACTCTCGAACTTGAACTCTTATCGAGATAATTACTGTATTAACTCCGCTTTGTACGAAGAAATTTCCGAGAGAAAACGCGGGGACAGAGGGCAAGGAGGGACAGTCATGGGTGAATAAATGATATGTCGTGAAAATAGAAAACGCCTTTGTAAAAATTGTAGTAAGAATAACATCGACATGTATCTCGAAAGACGCGATACAAAAGACGCGACTCTGAGCGTACGCTTCTCGCTATAGAGAGACTTTGGACGATCTAAACTGTACGCGCGGAGTGTCGGATCGTCGTTCAATCTTCTCGATCGGAATCGTTGTTCGATCTTTTCGATCGTAATCGCCGATTGTTCACCTCGCGCGCACACGAGAATATTACATTTAGAGCCTATGGGCGTACGTGTGTGTGTGTGTGTGTGTAGACTTTATTTATCATACGCCGACGACACATGTGAATGGACGTACACTTATTATATGATATCGGTATGATGTTACTTTTAATGAAGTTTACGCGGAGTAGGAATTAGTAATAGATAAGAGTAAAACCGCGAGATCTCTCTTCTAACGTCTATATGATTAGGAAGCAACGTGGAAAAACAAAAAAAGAAACGTTCGTCGTTATTATCGCACGACGGCGATCAATGTGACAAGAATGACGACGAGAGTCGTCCGGTGGACTGCGACACTCGCAGTTCCTGAAACAGAAAAGATAATTTATAGAATTAATTTTTGTATTTTCTGAAAAATCCCGTTTGTTCTTATTCGTAAAAAATATTTTCAAACATATCTCGGACAAAGCTTGATATATCGGAAATTTTAGAAAACCTAGATCGGACGAGGAGGGCGAGAGTTTTGATTCTTGAAAATATGAAAAATTGATGCGAAACAAAAGTCACTTAAATTAAACGTGTCGCTTAGATAGAAAGCAGTTGTCATTAATGTATTATATGCCGTATAGTGTGTATCGCCGAACGAGAGACGGAGGACTTCCGGAAGATTATAGCGAATTTGCGATGTACATCCCTTAAACGGTTAATTCGAACGCCGAACTATATTCCTCCCACGTATTCATTTCGCGAATCCTTGAGCCTCGTTCTTGCCGTAATTCAGTCCGGGATTTGAATACAGTGTGACTATAATTAATCAGTTTTTATTGCGAAAACTCGGGTGTGATAGCACTATCGCGGATTAAGGCATCGTGTAATTAGTTCCCGTTGTGATTAATGCCGAATACACGGGGAGAGACGGAGATTCGTTTTAATACTAAAGGGCTTTAATCCGATACTCCGCATTACTTGTGCTCGGCCGAGTTTTTCGGTACGAAATTTCGCGGCCGAAATTTCGTAGGATACGTAAAATTGCGCGCGCGCGCGCGCGCATGTGTGTGTTTCAAAATATGTGCAAAATGAGAGCAAAATATGTGCTCTCACCCTATGCGAAACAAGATACATATGTATAAATATTCGCGTGAACGGCGATACTTGGATATTCGCCGACCAGCCGAATTGAAAATATGCGTATATTTACAATCGGTTTAGATTGCAAAATATTTCCGACGGAAAAACGAAAGGTACTTTTCGTATATAATCGTATGTATTAAATGCGCCGCACGTCAACGCGACTGCGAAATTATCTCGAACGTTTTCCGATCCGGTCGTGCCTATAAACTCGTCCGAAAAATCGCGCGCGCAAAAAAAAAAACAAAAAAAACAAAAGAAGTAAACAGAATAATATATACATCGCGGTATATTTTACAATACTCGGGCGCTCTCACGCCCGATTGCTCCGCTCTCTTCGGTATATCAAATTCGACAGCGGTATAATCCAACGAGTGCGAAGTGTCATAATGGAAATTTATAACTCCGCGCGCACGCGGTGCATAGAGTTTGAGCTAAGTGAATTTTTCATCGTTCTCTCTCGCCCCACATCGATGATTCGCCGTGATTACATACCGCACTTTCTCGACATATACGTGCCAGGGAGTTTAAAAATCGCGGGTGCTTCATCACGGTTTGCGAGGCAAAATATTATACAAAGTTAGGTGAAAAGAAAATAACTGAGTTGAGTTACGGTTTTTTTTTTTTTTTAATTTTTTTATGTCGTCTCTTCTATTCTTTCTTCGGAGTAAAAATTGAATTCTGCGTCTGAGGTTTTACGATCGACAATTCCGGGTAACGTTGCGCACTTTAGAACGGAAAAGCATCCGGGGCGAAGAATCGAAGGGGATTCTCACCGTTGTTGAGGTCCTCGCGAGTGCGGCTCTGCGCTCGGGTCTCGCGGCTCTCCATAGGCGGTTTCTGAATGCTTTCCTCGCCCACCACGCTCTCGTCGTTCTGCAGATAGACCGTGGCTATTTTCGCCAAGCACTTTAACTTCATGTCGCCCTGCCTGAAGTGCATGTTCGCGACGCGGAACTCCAGACCGAGCCTCGCGGTCTCCAGACCGTTCTCGGTGGTGACCGGATGTTTTCTCAGGTACTCGTTGTTGGCCTGAAAGTTGACGCGCCGAATGCCACGACTCTCGCGTGTGTGAAAATTACATTATTATTTTTTTGTTTTTTTTTGTTTTACGTGACTATCAAAACGTGAGAGAAAACGGAAACGTGGCGAATGTGTATTAGATAAATGAGCAATTAGATACGTTTTTATTTAGAACATTGATTCCGCGACCTGGATTACACGGGCATCGACGGCTCCAATTAGGTGTGCGGGAAATGGAAAACAGATATGTGCGGTTCCGTATAGAATGCAATTTGAAAACAATTAAGAACGAGAAATTGCTCCCTTTTGATCTCGGACGCAATTTTTTTTCTCGCGAAACCAATTACGCGATATTGCATTAAACGCCGAAGCAAGATTCTAATTATCGCATGATAACGATAATAACATTCATCAGCGTGAGCTACGGAGGTAAAGTTATTTTAAAGTTAATCTTTAATTCGGTTAAGCTCTCCGCGCGTTCACGAGAGGTGGAAAATTTCGCTTGGAATATAACGCGGTAACGAATTTTTTGAAAAAAATAACGCGGTTCTGTAAACATTAACAACATATAAAAGGGATCGAATAAATGGAAAATACATAAACGTTCGAAGAGTTTAAAATCGATATAGTCAATGTTGACACGCGAGTTGGCAGTTCGATATTTCACATCTATTAGGGACGCTCGCGGGAGATATGCGTTTCATCAAAATAAATTTTAAATTAGGACATTATCGGGGAAATATTTTTCGAGATTAACGCAAATGGACACGCGCGACGAGCGTCCGCGTCTTCGTAATGAAAACAGAGTATAATAGAGAGAAAGAGAGACGGAGAGAGAGAGAAAGAGAGAGAGAGGCTTTGATTTATTTAGCAAATTGCATACACTGCAACTCCGCCGCTCTTTCTCCCTCGCTCTTTCTCTAACGAGAGATACACATTTCATCGCGTCGGTCGGAAAAGTTTAGCGGCGCGTGAAACAAAGGTTGCAATTATTTCGCCAACGGTTTAAGCGTCTCACTTACCGGCTCGTCGTTGATGAACCAAGACAACAGCGCAGCTGGTTTAGAAGGTGCCGACGTGCAGTTCATGCGAACGACATCGCCCACCTGATACTTGGAACGGCCACCGGTTATCTGCGGTCCTTCGTTAGGTAGAACTGAAACGTTGCCACGACCCTTTCTAGTGCTATTGTCGTTTCCTCCGGATTAGATTCACCTTATCTTATCCGCGTGCATTTACTCCGCACGTATTCATTTATCTAGTCTCCCTTCCCTCACTCTCGCAAATTTTATATCGAAATGTTATTTCAACTAGAATTACCGCGCTAACAGCTTCGCGAAAATGAACACGTTTCTTTGCGTGCACGTACGTTCAGAGACGATATATTATTATTTTCCTTTATTTCTCTCTTCGCGCTTCGATTTCTATCTATGCTCAAGTAATAATATCGCGCTCCTAAATTTTATCAGGCAATGTAAAAAGGCCCGCGCTTTCGAACGCAAATTTTCAATTTAAATCACGTACAACACCTCGTTCTTATTTTCCATGACAATACTTACCGACTACCTTCATGTCCGCGTGATCAGAGACAGTCTGAAAAGAAGGCGCCTCGGCCGACACTTCGCATCGATACCTCCCCGAGCTTGTCAGATTCACGTTGTCCAAGACGACCGAGCTCTCGGTGGAATCGCGCGGCTGAATGCAAATTCGCGATTATAAGCTGCTATGCCCGATCGAGCGTAACGCGGAGCTTGCGCGCGCAATGCGGTGAATGAACCAGATTCTATCAGAGAGAGAGTCGAACAAAAAGCTCTTCTCCGCGTCGTGAGAGACATACAAATGCATGCATTGTACCTCTTCCGGGTTTTTAAACAGGAAAAAAAAGCGCAAATTAAGGAAGTTCATTTCTCCGCGAGTTTTCTATTCGAACTCTCATCATCAATCAAAAAAGACTTGCAAGTATTGTGTTACAATTAAATTTTAAAGCATCGATATTTCTTCTCATCTTACACAAGTTACATTTAATATTTTTCTCAAGAATCAGTTTCAAAAAGTAGAATATTTTTATTCGTAATAAAGAGACAAGAGAATAATAGGATTCCGATTTTCTTCGCCATTGAAACGCGGGGAAAAGTCGGAAACATTGTTTCGCGATATTTCTATAGATGTATAGATGTATATATATATATATATATGTGCTAGTTCTTGTAATTTGCACTCACGTTTACGTTCACACCGGGCACCGGGAACGTTAGCACCGCGGGCGCGTCTCTGGGCGTGTAGCGATAAAATTCGTGACCGTCCTTGTACCACTTCACCGAATACAATAACTGTTGGTCCAAGTTGAAGTTGCACTGCATGCGCACCGTTTCATTCAGCACGACGTGCTCCGGTATCTGCAGAGACGTCATGCGTAGAGCGACGACGATGCCTGCGAAAGATTTTGGATTGCATTTCGTATATGTATGGATGTGTATGTGTGTTGGAGAGAAGATTGCGCGCGCGAATGCGGAAAGTGGACCCTACGGGGGAGTAGTCTAGCCTCTTCCCTCGCGTGACGTGTATACCATCTGTCTGTCCTCTCGCAGTTGCATTTACAGTTGCATCTGCGTGAGAAACTTTGCGAATTCACGTGGGGCTTATGACGCTCGGCGAGACAGACCACCGCGAGCTCTTTGCCACAATCGCGATGTATGCATACTTCGTCGAGTTGCAATTTCAATCTACTCTATACGCCGAGCTTTAAACTCCGGCACGCGACGCACATGTCGTCGATTAATAAGGCGATAATATTCGTACATGCGTGATATAAAAGCGTATACAGCGAATTTAAAACTCGCTCGTAGTTGAGTCACATGTGATTCATTGCATAAACGAGGGTTTTTTTATTTTTTTTTTATTTTTATCATCGTATGTGATTCACACTTTCTTGTACACATGTTATTGTTTAATATCGTTGTTATTTACTGTTGCATTAATCGTCCCGGTTTGAAATAATGAATATACAAAAAACAAATCGATTCGTCGTTCTCTACATTTTTTACAATTTCTATATTTAATACGAGACCGACACGTGTGACTTATGCTTCTTGGAAAAAGGTGTGGAAATATGCAGAAAGCGCAGGTAAAATAAATTGATCTAATATGACCGGGATGTGTTCGTGCGATGTCGGGGGAAGCTGAGGAGCGTCTGACTTCGATATCGACTCGGAGGGAATAATTGATAACCGAAGAACCGCCGAGGAGCGCGCGATAGCTCACGTACGGCGTCGTCTTAAAATTGCAACAGCCTTTGAGATGTTGAAATTTCTTTGACAAAGCAGTTCCGCGCTTTCTTTTCTCGCGAAATATCCATGCAGCGAGTCTTTAAACGTGCGAGCCACTGTTGCGCAAATATACGTAACAGTCAATTCGCTGCGCGTAATTTTTCAGTTATAAACAGCGTCCCGAGGAGAGCATTTTTAGAGCGCCAACAATTTTAAATTGAAAAAAATATTTTTCCATTTTACGAACAACTATATCTCCGTCGCACAATTTTTTTGCGGATTTTAATTGGAAAAGAAATTTAATTTAAAGCGCCACACTGTCAAAATACATAGCTTACAAATTGAAAAAATTCTCGCAACATATTTCTTCTCTTCGGATCAATTTTCTCGGAGACGAAATCGATCGGAAAATCGTCTGTCAATTATTTTGTTACGGCAAAGAGATAATGAAATTCTGTGTGTATAAACATTATTGCGCATTAAGAAACAAAATCGCACGGTATGTGTAAAAATAATCAAGTGTTCCACGCTGTAATTGTGTGTGTCGTATTTATTCACAAGTAAATGAAATTGGCTGCTCGAGAGGTACGTGTTTTTATCAAAATTCTTCCCGCGGCACAGTATCCTCTAATCATGACCGACGCTTTTGTCGAACGGGTACATACATGTCGAACGAGAAGGCGCGCGTAGGAGGCGTCCATAAACACACAACACGCCCATATCATTAATTAATCTTTTTTTTTTCGGAAACGCGAGCCAAAAACATCGTGATTACACTATCGTGTCAATATTTGCCGCGTTTAAAATTCCACCTAAATGGGTGTCTTAAATTAAGTCTCACTAATGAGCGGACTGTGCCGGATGAGATTGCCGTTTATATTGCAACCTCTTATCGCGGCTGTTCGCGCGCGCGTTGCGCACGCACGCACGCACGCATTGTCATTGATTCGATAAGCATCAGGGTCACGCAATGCGAGCGACGAAACGTATAGTACACGTCCAACCATCACACACACACACACACACATCCACCATAACTAGAGAACACACAACCCAAAACAAAAACACTGTTATTAGAAGTAATTAATTTTTTCCTCTCACGTGTGTATGTGTCATATGACGCATTATTTGTCGCGAGAACGAATGAGTTTAAACGAGCGAATTAACGAGCAGGCGCGAACGAATTATCGCGATTGTCGTTGTGAAACGAAACCGCGGTCGACCACCGTGTGAATGCGACGGCGTGATCGTACGCAAGATGATGTTTCAGATTTTCGCTCGATCTTTCATCAGATCAGATAAATTCCTGCTTAGCGAGAGAAAATGAAATTTTCTATTCAAACGTATTCTATTAAAGAATGTGAATTACGCGTGTCTCGAGATCGAAACGTACGTTCTCACCTTTCGTCGTCTTTTCTTGTAAATTGCGAAAACCGTATCGAAAGGTATCGCCATTCATCTCATTTTAGATTCCTTTTATTCACGAGCGAAAGAATTTCCCGGCGAGCATAGATGTGTGGGGGTCACTTTGGTACATACGTCATATATGCGCGACGTTTGTTTCTTTCCGTTGAAACGTGTGTTTATGGACGGCGGGGTGTCGAGGGAAAATCCAGAAAATATCGGGAAAATATCCGGCGTCTGACCGCGCGCGCTCGGCGGTGTAAACCGAAGTCTCGAATTTCCAGGACGCACCAGGTGTAAGTTTCCCTGTTGCAATCTTGTCCCGCACCTGATACGCCCTACGACTTTTTCTTCCCATTGTGTCCTGACTGGCGGAAAAGATTGCAAGTCTTATTTATCGGTCATGACACTGCCAAGTTTGAAACGGTAGGGACGTTCGAACTAAGGAAGATTTTCAGTGCGCAATATAAGCACCTTTTCTCTTTCTCTCTCTTCGTCGTTCTCTTTCGCGCCCTTTCCCTCCCTCGCATTCCCGTCCTGTTATGCTTTGTGTCTCGAACGCATAAAACGCGACAAGATTAACGAGATAAAAGGATCTGAAAAGGCGTTTTATTTCCCCGCCGTTTTCGTTTATATCGCGAGCGAGCGAAACGATGGTGTTGGAGGTGCGGCAGAATGGAAAGCGACCGTATTATATTTCATGAATAAACTTTAGTATCGCGGATTCCTCGGAATGTTTCAGACAGTATACACGGCTATACGATTAAGATTTCAACGGATACTGATAGTTTTTAATTTCTCATTATTTATTACAATATAAATCTCTTTAGACGCACAGACGTTGAAATATTTTTTTCATTCGATGTATAAGCTTTATTCGTTTCTCGTTTTGATCCGATTCGATACTATATTTTTAAAAAATCGCGCTACTAATTTATTATTATTTCGAACTCGCGCGCGTCAATCGTCTCGAATCGTTTAAATAAACGTCACGTTTGACAAAGCGTGGCATTAAAATCAGATGTTTCGATAAGATCTTAATTCAATACTTCATTTTCTTTATAACTTCGTTGATAAATTATCGAAGATTTCGAAAATAATAACGACAAGTAGACCAGAGAAAGAGGAAAGAGAGAGAGAGAGAGAGAGAGAGAGTATCGCAATTATTTGAAATTTTTTCGAGCAAAGATGTATCCATCTGTCAATATTTGCGTTTTCCGTATATTGTTTTATAAAGGATGTTTGCAGAAATAATATAGTACGTCAAAAATTCGCGGCAAACCGTTTATGAAAATAACGTGATGCAATAAGTGTGAAAAATATAAAATATTTATATCGCAAATGTAATTCGTTTATTAAGCATCGACATCTTTGACAACAATAATCCCGTCCGATCGAGAGTTGCAAGGATCGTGCATGATATTTTTTTTTTTCTCAATCTCTCTCTGTGTCTCTCTATCTCTTTGTTACAGAGACAATTTCGAATCGCAGATCGAGCAATTACCAGGCGTATGAATATTTAATCGGGCCTTCGGTGACCGGTCGTATTGAATGCAACTCCAGCGTATGATCCCCGGACGTCAAAATACAAATACCGCGCGATCGGCAGAGGGTTAAAATGTTCGTGCGCCACCGATGAGAGCTGAATATTTATGGCTCGCACGCGTATACACAGGCCGACATTGTTCTTCATTACTCTCTCAGCGCGTAAAATTCATGACGCCGGAGCTCCGACCGAACTAAACGCTTTTTCTCTCTCTTTTTCCTCTCTCTCTCTCTCTCTCTCTCTCTCTCACTCTCTCTTCATTATTTGAGAAACCCAGTGATTTTTTAAGCCGATTAAGTGGTATAGCTGTATATCAGACGAACCAAAGCTTTTTTTCTCCTCATCTCCCAAGTAGCCTTCGGAAAATCGTCGTATTTGTTATTCGCTGTCGTCCGCAAATTGATACGAATGCGAATACCTGCGAATAAGTTAAAAGAGAGTACGAGAAACTGTCAGCGAACGGAGATTTATCGGATCGGCCATCTGGTCGTGTATTTTTCGCAGGAGCGTGAAAAAACGTTACTCAACGGAGCGTAACCTTCTCGAGAAATGGCTCAAGTTAAAGTACCGACGTATCCCGACGAGTGTGTGCGGGAAGAAATATCGCGGCAAACTGTGTACCGCGAAGAACTTACCAGTCCTTACTTCATAATAAGAACTACAGTTACAATACATTTTTCATGTATCTGTAAAAAAAAAAAAAAAAAAAAAAAAAAAATGAAACGATGACAGAGTGACATATAAAATTGATCTCCTTTAACTCAATCTTATTACTTTCTTTATAAATGAAAGTAATAATTTTGATGTTCTACTTTCTATAAAAAAAGTAGACGTTTTTTTCACGCATCCTGTACAGCTTCTCTCATTAAACACTAAGCAGACACAGGTATCTCCGATCGTATCGTCGTCATCGTCGCGTGCGATCGTTCCGTGTCCGATCGTATTTCACTTTCTCGTATGTCTCTCTTTCTCTCTCTCTCTCTCTCTCTCTCTCTCTCTCTCTGTTTCTCTTTCTCTTTATACGTGATCTTGTCGAGATCATGTTCGGGGCGTATTTGAGAATCACTTTGTTGGTATCGCACGCGCGTCACACGGCATCCAGAGAGAACGGAAGGATATCGGAGAAGAGAAATAAAAACCGCTCACGAATGTCCGATCGAGCATAGCCGATAAAACGCCTTGCGAGATAAATTAGCCCGCGCCCGTATAAATATTCCTTTCAGCCGGCGGAAATAAGCTGCTGCGATAAATTCAATACCCGGGATTACCCCCCGCGCGCGGTACTGTTCCCGATGCCGCTTCTACCACCAGGCCTCTCCCCATCTTTGCTCCTTGAACCCGATAATTGATCCTTGCCGTGTGTTGCCTTGTTATTTTCCTAAAGCATCGCGAGTCAATAGTTTGAAGTGAAATATGCGCGATGGTTCTCGGTTGATTTTACCGGTTAATATTTGTGCGCTCGTGAATTTAAAAATCCCACGCGCGACGCGGCGCGGCCGTGTGCACGTCGAAATGATAGAGCGAAAAACGAGAAGCCCAGTTATCGTGCGCGCAGTGACGCGAAAATATTTTTTGCGTATAAACGGACGGACGTGTACGCGTGTACGTGACGCTATGCTAATTATTGCAGTGCGGTAAATATCGTTGACGTCAAAATAATATACGCCCCGGTTCGCTGTTATGTACTATTACAATATATACGCGCGCGCTTGGATTTTTCCGGATATTCTGTCAGCACGGCCGTTTGGAAAAAAGTTTTTGCTCTTCAGCGGATGATATCACGTAGGTAATTGTAAACTATTGTTTACTATCAATGGCTTTTATTTAACTCTTGAATGCGTCACGTTGTTGATTGGCAACAAAGTGATTAAATATATACATGTAAAAAAACCGCCGGAGCAAAATGCGAAGCGCATGTATAAAAGGTATAAAAATGGCATACAATAAAGCGAATAGATGGCTGTTCATCTTTTGTGTTACAAATAGCTGATTGTTTTCAATTGTACATGTACGTCACTTATTGACGCGCGTTACACGCGCGATTCTTTGTCGTATTTCGTTGCGGTTTCTCATATTTTTTTGTTTGGTTTTACATCCAGAAACACCGAACGTTTATTACTGTCATGTGCCATCGTGAAACGTATACAGTTTTCCGGTTTTTTTACGGTTTCACGTCTAACTGAAAATCATCCAGGTTATCCAGTTCGCGATTCGATGCCTAATTCCCCGCACAAACCGAAGGGGTAAACAATTTCTGAAATTACCCTGTTCCTTCGGAGGGAAACGATTGCGAACCGGTAGCAATCGCGAAGTCGATTGAATTGTTAATCTCTCGGAGTTTCAAAATCGATTTCCGTCTATCGTGGACCTTAAGCACCCCCGGTGGCTCGTTTATTTTTCGCCCGCTATTGAATCGGGAACTAACGAACCTCTTTGAGACGACGAGTGAGAGAGAGAGAAAGAGACATTTTATACAGAGACGTTAACCTGCTCATCGGGCGAAATTTCGAGATATTAATGCTGTGCACAGAAACCTTCTCTTTTGCGCGTGAAAATACGCTCCATATTCAAACGTTCGTAACGCCGAGAAGATTCTAACGCGAAATGAAATAATGTGCATCGAGATAAACAGCATTTCTGTCAGATTGACATCCGCTCGCGCGCGCACTCGAGAAAGAGAGAAAGAGAAAGAGAGAGAGAGAGAGAGAAAAAAGAGAGAAAAAGAGAGAATTTCTGCCATTCCGCCGATTCTTTCCACATCCATCACTCGCGCGCGCGCGAGCACAAGGGGAGGACGCGCCGCGATTTTATTTAGCAATCTCATACGTGTAAGATACATTTTCCCGCAAAGACGCGGGGAAAGAGACGCGAGATCGCCGCCCATCTACACTAAGACGCAAACAAATCTCCGACGTTTCCTCCCGCATGTAAATGCCAAGCCGCATACGCGTTAAGCCGCACGCGCGGGAAATAAATTGGATAAAAGCAGGCGACGATTGTCGCCTGCTTCTACCGTACCAACAAGAACGTATGCACAGATGTGTACACACGTGTGGTGTATGCATATGTGCGTGCTCGCGTTATCACGCGATCCTCATTCTGCGATATTATTATTCCGCATTCTGCAAATTTGCCTCGCTCGCGCTAATGAAACATTTACCATTACCGGCTTGTATCTTTTTAGCTCATCGAGCGACAACGACGCGACGCAAGCGGGCGCGTACACGTGCTTGTGACGGACGCGGGACACGGTCGACTTAATTAAACGCAATTGGGGAGGTGCAGAGGAAGACAAGGAGGATGACACGACGGAGAAGCGACGACGACGACGACGACGACGACGACGACGACGGCAACGACGACGACAACGCTAGGTGAGTTATATTTATTTATACACGTCCGTCAGCGCGAGCGCGCGCGCTGATCTAATCAAATGAATCCAAAAACCCGCGCGAACACTCGCGCGTGATTTAGCACTGTAAATCAGGCCGTAATGCGAGGATTAATTCTGCTGCTGAATTGTATCGCCGACGAGATTATAAATTTGTTCGGCGGCGACAGAACGGCGAAACGGCGTTAATCCGTAACTACATCTCCGGAAACTTCGCGATTTTAGGGAATTCTCTCGTCTCTTTGTTGCGTGATACTTGTAACAAACGGAATAGAGAACGACATGCGGGAATGTACGGCTAGGATTTATGTGTTTATTTTAAATAAATTCAAATGCCTCGTCTCTCAGTCGGAATGACTCGTCGCGCTGATTCATCTTTTGATAATTGACGGTTATTAAAAATATGTATTATTAGAAAATTACGATCTTTCGTACCATGTGTCTGTGCACATGTGCGCGTGTACGTGTAACAGATAAACGGATCGCGCGTGGAAATAATTTGAACAGCTAATTCGCGGAAATTTTCGGAGCGTGCAGCTCTCTCTCTATCTATCTTTTTCTCTCGAAACATGCCAGTACAGTAGGCGGCGCGGTCGTGATGTTTGAATGTGCGCGCGGAATATTTGTAATTGAAATGCATATGCCGCATTAGTTCCATTATTACTCACATTATGTGTTATTAGTCTATTCGAGCGCGTGATTATTTTAATATCCGGCGTGTGCGGCGCGTTGTACATTGTATGCCCTTTAGCCCTCCGGCTGTTTTAGCTATTTACAAATTAAATTCGCCGTAATCTCGTAATATAAGGGAGACGGGAAGGAGGAAAATCCGACGGTATCAGTCGGATTTCGCATACGGGGAAGACAAGGGGTCTCTCTCTCTCTCTCTCTCTTTTCTTCTCTTTCGCGTTATTGGGGTAGTCGCGTGGTTCTTATCACAGTGCGCCATTGTTTTTCTTATCCGAGCATATACAAATATTGGAATTTCCCGTGTAATAAGAGCTCGTCCAAGAAACAGGAATTCGCTGAAAGCCAGTCAGTGCACGAATAAATACAGCGATAAAAATGTAATATGGTGTGCGTTTCTCACAAAGAAACAAAATGGTTAAAAGTCGCTCATAGACAAACGCCGCGTATATTTAAAAGAGAGGGAAAGAAAGAGAAACGAAAGGTAAATCGGTTATCCGAGTAACAGAGAAAAAGAGAAGGTGCGAGAGAACGCGCGAGCGGGAGAAGAAAGCGTAATTACGCGTTTCATCGAAGAGCTTTGTCGAATCCGGACGAAGCGGCGCTTCGATATAACGTTACACGGTATAATGCTTCTCGACAAGCGGAAAAAGTGATAAAACGATCGAGTTGCCGTAATTAATCACGGCGCAAACGCCGCGAACAGCGGAGGGGTGGCCGGGGTAAGTACATAATTTTGACGTGCCGCGATGATAATGCTTTCCGATAGATTTGCTTCGCGTGTGTAATTAATGGCCTGCGAAAAGGAACGAGTTGTGCCGTGCAACGTGTTTCATCGCTGTCTACAAGCGGGAAAACGAATCCTCTTTTCGGGCTAAGACGGGAGCGAAACATTCGCGCAATAATTAGAGCTGACGCCGTGTGTATACACGATAAATCTTTTTGCACACATAGTTTTTGCGCTGTCGAGAAAAAAAAAGATTAAACTGCTCGAGTAGCATAAATTGTTCACGTCTGCATAATTAGTGCTTTAGAAATCTTTGTTTTTTCAAAAAATTTTCTCAAATATTCAATTTTAACAGTCTCGTTCTTTTATTTATTCGTATCTCATTCGGTTTTTTTTTTTTTTTTTATTGCGTTTAACGAGTCATGATGCCGCTGTTAAATAATTAAAATTGCGACACGCGGAATATGGCCGCAAGCGGACGAAACTGCGCCACTGAGAGACTTTAAAATTATATGTTTGCATATTAGAAAAAGCGGAAAAAATGTCTCCATGAGAGAGAGGGAGAGAGAGAGAGAAAATGTACATACGGGAAACGCAAAGAGTGTTAATCATTCAGGTAAATGGGTGTGTTAAACGGTACATGCACTCCTTATCCAGAGCATCATAATATTTTTTCGCGCTTTCCGCGCTCCAATAATATAAAATTAGAGGCAACGACTAAAGGAGAGCGGATGGTGGAGAGAGGTAGCGGAACTGCCAGGCAGATAAAAGAATTTACTACTTTCTGGAGGCAAATTGTTCCGACAAAAAACATTTGTAACTGGAAAAATACGCGAAAAATGCGCAGTTGCAAGCGGAGCGGAGTGTTAACACGGCATATCGCCGGGCACGTATTGCTGACGACGATCAAAACCCGAAAACCGGGTGTCACGCATCGACACATAGTCCGATGGCAATTTTCCTTCTTTTTTTTACGGATATATTTACGCGTTCTATCGTAAATTTGCGCGCGATGCATGCGGAGAGAGTGATAAGCAGAATTACCTCGACAAACAGTGAGCGCAATATACACACACGCCGCGAATAAAAATTATACAACGTATGCGCTCCGCGCACGCTTTGTTATCGTCTAACAACGACGCGACAACGTGCGTGATCACGTACCGTAGAGATTTGAGATTATGAGACAATTATTAAACAAATCTCTTCTCGCTCTTTCTCTCGCTTGTCCTTGCTTGTGCACCCCCGATATCGATTTATGCGACCGTCACCTTTAGATAAAGGCGAGGAAAAAGAAGACGGAGCGCGGAACGATTCATTCAGAATTAAGAAAAAAACGAGAGTTATCGAAGAGAGGAAACTTCCCGCGTTTTAGTAATGATATATAAAATTTTCTCTTATCGAGAGATTCGTGCCGGAATCATTTATAGCGTGGAAAAAACGTGGAGTGTGACGAAAATAAATGACTATGTTAATTAATATTTTTAAACTGAAAATGAAGAAAATTCAAATCTTATTAAATATTCTAGTCATCGATTCGTAAGATTTTTAAAGATTTTTGTTTTTTTTTTTTTTTTTTTTGAGTAAATGCATGGTTTTCGCTGTTTTCGCGTGCGAAGTTCACAACCCACCGTGTTTGGCCGTGTGTGTGTGTCCATCGGAAAATGTCAGGTCTCGCGCGAGAAATGACGAGACTTCCTCCGTGACGGGGCTAATAAATCTTGTCCGAACGTAATTAGGTTAACCAGGCGGTTTATATATTAAATTATGCGCAACGTTGCGCGCGTCATGTGTGCGATAAAAAATGTAGTATCTTTGATTACTATTTTGCATAGAGATTTACCGAACAAAGTAGGGAGGGAGGAGGGAGGGTGAAAACGGGAAGAGAAGGGAAAGGAGGAGAACGAAGTGGCGCGGTGTGTGTGCGCGCGTGATATTGTTTTATTTAAATACTATCGTGCGCGGAGAGTGACAGAGACACAGAGAGAGAGAGAGAGAGAGAGAGAGAGAGAGCCTACCACCCGGGCTTTATTGGAAATTGAGCCAATTATGGTACTTGAGTTAACGATCTATCGTAATACAGTTTCGCGAGAGAGCGTTAGCTAGGCGATCCCTGCCATATACGAGACGTCGTCGCGCAGATTGCTTTGCACCGCGTCGCCGTCGTCGTCGTCGTCGTCGGTTTTGATTGGAAAACGTCCTCGAAGGACTCTTCGTTATCGTCGTGTTCGAGAGGAAGGAAACCACCGGAGCTGCCACGACGATAAGCGAGAAGTCGTGTTCTTTTGGCTTGGACCGGGGATAAAGCCGCGATAGCGTACGTTAACTTTCGGCCCGGCACACTTCGCAGCCATCGGGCTCCAGTGCCGCGATCGCGGTTCAAAGTTCAAACTCGATTTAACTTTGAAATCGGGAAGGGAAAGGGATTCGCGCGCGTTGACCGGTCAAGTGCTCGACCGCCGATGCTTCCGAGTGTTTCTCAGAATTTAAGCGCTCTAATTGTCATATTGCTTCGCCGAAATCGGATGGGGAGGTGGATGCCGTCCTGGAAGTTTTACGCGACGTCGCGCACGTGTGCGGCGAATTTACGCATTTAACGAGATGGCACGGGGCGCGCGGCGGAGTTAAAACGCGCGGTCTACTGTGCGCTTTTGTTTTTTCTGGTCGCCGCGCCGCGCCGTGCGAATGAAATCTCTGCGATTCGTGCTACGGTATAAAATACTTTGAATAATTCGTGACGGTTGTTGGCCAGAATGCAAATGCTCGTTATTTTTTCGGCTATCTCCGTTATTTTAAGTTCACCGCGCCGCTGCGCGAATTTTTCAAGCGCGGATTTCTCGAACGCTGTTGAATTCTCCGCGAGAAGCACGATGTGACGAGAGTTAAATCTGGGATAAACGTATAAATACTCGATTTGTTATTTTCGTTTTGCAAATTATTCAGAAGTAAAGATTTTAGAATGTTGTAACAATTGACAAATTTGCGTTGTTGGTCAAATGTTATACATATCGGTTTATGTGCATAACGTATATGTATATCGTTTTATATATTTACATGATGTTCTGCAAACTTTAAAAGAGTTGAAGCTGCCATTCTTCCGTCGAATTATGTCGAATAGCGTTACAAAATGAATGTTGTAATAAAAGACAGAAAATTTTCCTCTGTAAATTATCGGTTAGTTAAAAACAATCCCGGAATATTTGATGCAGCAAAAATGCATCTGCACAAATAACCTGGTTATCCGATAACCAGGCGACACATATCATCGAAAAGTGTGCTCGTTCGCGATATGTTAATTCTCGCAAACACGCGATAATAATTTGCGCAAATGCGCGATGGGAATACGCGCGATGCAGGTCGGTGCACTTTAAAATAGCGAAAACTCCCGCGCTCTCGGCGCGCGCCTATCTCGCGGTAAGACAAATAAGGCGAGGTATGGCACGGTAATTGGCCGGTTATAAATAACCGCGAGTATACGAGGTGACGTTCTCAGAAATCTTAATTACCTTTATACGAACGTCACGTGACAATGCGCATTTAGCGGCCGGTCGGCTGGCTGGTCGGTCGGGTATAAGACGCGCTAAATCGCATGGCTTGATTCCGGCCGCGATGTATAGTTACGAGCCAGAAAGGGGGTAATTCACAAACGATAATCACTGTTTGAAGCTGCCGATAGTCCCATTTACCGTCCGCCCAGTCGATTTACAAACAGTAGTTAGCGTTCTGCAAATTCGGTGCCGCATAACCGACGAAGATGCAATCGCCGGCCGTGCGCGGCTCGCCGATCACGTCGAGTGTGTTTTAATTAATTGCGAGTTCGCGACAAAAATTTCCGCGCGCAGACACACACAGAGTCGGTTAAAAATACGCTCGTTGAGAAAAGAAAACGGAGAGATAAAATGACGAACTAAAAATTTCAACGTCAGAAGAATAGAGTCGAGAGTGTTTGAATGAGAAAGAGAATATCAACAGAGAATCTGAAAATGGCTGACAGAAGATTTCCGCCGATTGTCTTACGACAATCTCGAAATTTTGTTTATGGCGCTTGGTGTGCACAGCAGCGAGAGGTGAAGGGACAATTTCCGAACGACAATGGTTTGCTGGAAGCCGCCGCTGCCGCCGCCGACCGTTCCATTATCTCGACCGATTCGCAAACAGTAGTTATACCCTCCACAAACTCACTATTTCATAGGTAAAGACGCGGCCGCAGTCCGTGCCTCGCGATCGCGCGCGCGCGAGCGAATGTTTTAATTAAGTACGAACTTAAAACAAAGTTCCGTCTCTAGAGAGAGAGAGAGAGAAAGTTAAATCAGCGAACTAATTTCGAAGCGAAACATCGTCGGCTTCGATTGGACGATATAATGCGAGCGCAAAAACTCGAGGAATAGCGAGAGAAGAGAAGATTCTCGACGATTTTTCCGGTCATGGACTGTTATTCTAATTTATTCGACCTGAAGACGCGAAGACAATCGGTCGAACACTCGACCGTTACGTAAACTGCTGGTACGCGTCCAATTAAATTCCATTCGATTCTTAGGGACTTTATACCGCCCTCCCACGCCAACTTCGATGTAATTGAATTATACTCTCGACCCACGAAGTTTTGTTTAACGCGATCGAAGATTCCCGGTATTTTCGGGTACGCAATATATTGTTATTCTCCGCGCTTTTGCATGGATATACATAAATGCATGGCGCTTTGTATACTAGCTTTTATTCGCCTAGCTTTTATTCTTTCGGTTTTTATTCCTCCATGTCACGTTGCATTTTACCGCGCGTGAGCGAGCTAGACGAACCTCCGCGCGCACAAACGTATGCATTTGTCGATACGTATACGCGTGTATATCCGGTTCCTCTCTTCTTCTCTCTTCCTCTCTCTCTCTCTTTATCGACGATTTAATCGGGCGATTTCAAGATAATTACGAAATTTGCACCGAGTATTAGCGGGTTCGTTAATTTACTAATTCGCTTATCGTATAATGAACATCATCGTATCACATCGGATGGAATAGCCTGATTATTTTTCCAACAGCAGTTTAATTCACAAATCAGCGGCAATTCAGGCACTTTTATTGAACTTGAACGGAGCAATCGGAATATATATGCTCGGCACGTTGAAAACGCGCACGCATGCCAAAAAGTGGGTTTTGATACCACTTGTAAAGCCTTTATTCGCGCACGCGGATTCATTATTTGTCAATGTCGATGCCCAATCCGCAATAATAATTGCGCATTTCCCTTGCAGCCATATACGAAACATCCATGCCGCACATTTTAACCGAAATTTCGTTACAAAGCCGTATTTCAACTTTTCGGAAAATTCACCTATCCTTCGACAAATATAATTTTCAACCTCGTTTTCATGAGAATCTATTAACCAACACGCGAGCCGGTCGCGATAAAATCTCTCGGAAAAACTCCGGCGCGATTGATCGTAATTTGCTTGTCACTAAATTGTTTTTACAAAAAGTTTCTGACGTAGCGAGAATCAATTTCACGATAACAGTAATCACTTTTGTCACGTATTCAACCGCGTAATTTATTTTTCTTATTTAAACGCGAGTACCCGCTCGATCACTACATATTATGTGTGTGCGCGCGTGAAATTCGACCGATTGTGCGTACCTGAATGGATCAGCAGCAACGATGACAATAGGAGAAGCCGTGGCAGAAGGACGGCGAAGACCGCGTGCAGCATCCTCACTCCCGCGAATGATCCCGGGTTTCCAAAGATCGCCGAGGATGCCTCGATGCGACGACGATGACGCCGCTCGGCGCGGCGCGACGTGACAGGCAGTAAGATCGACCTCTATTTTTTTTAACTCCCGTTATCAGAGCGTTGGCGAGTCATTTTTTTCCGTATGTACAAAGGAGCCAAAGGGAGAGAAAAGATCGAAGGAATCACAACGTGGATAAACACTCAATCGTGGATGATGTACGCACACGTTGTTCTCCGTCGAACGCACCGAAGAACCATCCAACGGTGGGAAATCGATCTTTCACGCTGGTCGACCGAGAAACGGAACGAACACGCCGCGCGGCACGGCACGGCACGACGCAACGCGGTCACAGCGCGACGCGACGACGCGACGACGCGGCGCGGCGCGGTATCCGCGCGCGAGACGCGCGCGGTTTTGCCGCTTGCGCGCGCGGAACGAAAAGCGCGTAAATGACGAAAATGCGCGCAACACGCGCGGAAAGAGCGCAAAGTTGCTCACAACGAGAAAGCAACGTTAGAGCAATTGTGAACGTTGGCGATTGTGATGACAACAGTGTGTAGTGGCGGGCAAACGTTTCAAGTACTCGCGGCGACTCGCGCTGACGACACGCGGCACATAATTTCCTACGCTACCGCCCCTTGACTAATTGAAAATCTATATACGGTCGCGTTACACGGGTTTCCACCTTCCGCGGAAAGCAGTCGGTACTGCGGCATCGGCACCGGAGGAGGACGAGGCGCCGAGGCGCCGAGGCGCGCGCGTGAGGAGAGACGCGCGAGGGTTTCGGAAGAGAAAGAGGGAGAGAGACGGAGGTAGAGAGGGAGAGAAAAGGAGAGAAAGATAAAGAGAGAGAGAGAGAGAGAGAGAGAAAGAGAGGGAGAGAGAGAGACGCGACGGAGTCTAGGAGGTGGTAGCGACGGCAGTGCTGCTGCTGCTACTGCTGCTGCTGCTGGTACCGTTGCCGCCGCTGCCGACTGTGGTGCTGGTGGTGGAGGTGATGGCAGTGGTTCTGGCGGTGGTGGTGGTGGTTGTGCCGATGGTGGCGGCGGCGCTCGGAGAAGGGTGGAAGACCACCTGGCAGCGCGGGGCGGAAAGAGCGCGAGAAGGACGAAACGATCGGTAGGATGTTGAAGGGGTCAGAGAGGGTGGCAGGGAGACTGTATATGGAGGAAGAGAAGGAGAACGGGGAAGGGCAGGGTGAGAGTGAGTTTGAGTTGGTTCCTGGGCGACTGCGCCGTTCTCCAAGTCGATGATCGCTGCAAAATCTTCCGTCTCTCTCTTTCTGGCGCGAGAAGCGCCTCTCTCTTTCGGTGCGTTCCCTACGTACGCGCGCGTTTCTCACTTCCACGCTCGTACATGTACGTGTATAACATGTATATACGTGTATATACGTCTGTATACAGCGTGCGCGTATGTGTGCGCGCGCGCGCAGAGGAGGATGGAAGCGCGCTAACGAAATTGGCGAAATACGCTCCGCTCGGAGGAGCGCGCAGACGGAGGCGGCCGCATATCCGTCCCTCTCGAACCCTCTCGGCGTATCGCTGTCGTCATCCCTCTTTCGACCGACCGATCGCCACACACCGCACCGCACCGCGACGTCGAGTCTCGGCTGCGGGAAAAACGGTTGAGCGGACGAGAGGATAACGCGGAAGTTAGTTGGCGATCGTCCGGGACGATCTTCCGTACATCGGGCTTAATCCTGTGGCTCGGTAATAGGATCGACCGGCGATCCCTCTGGGAGTATCCGGCGCGAGCCGTATGGAATATGCTCCTCGCCATAAATCCGAAATTCCGAGTGGCCCGAACGACGTAGCTCCATTGTTGGGCCGGGTACGTGTAAGGAGAGAGTCGTCCCGCGATTGTCCTGCCCAGACCGTCCCAGTGACATTTTGCCAAAATCCCTGATATATATTTTATTTATAAATCCACTCATCTCTGATGATTCAATTCCCTCCTTTCTCACCAATTGAATATAAATGAGAAAACTTCGTTCATATAAATTACATCGTTTATATATTTATATATTACATTGGAAATTTATTATTTAGATAGCCTTTCATTTAGAAGATTAATTATCACGTTAGATATTTTTTACACGCAGAACAGATTAATGCAATTTTTCGATGTTACAATTTTGAATATTTTAGCATTTATAAATCAGAGTATATTCATTAATATAAAAATATAGTTACAACACACATATAAACATAGTTATTCCAACATAATGCGTTTTAGAAAAATACGAGTGAAAAAGGAGCACGTTGTTGTGTTCGTAAATGTAACCATAAACTTATAGTTAAAGCGAAGTGTGTAGCCACTACAGATCTTCTAGTGCTCGAGGAAAAATCTCGGGATGAGTATTATTCCTTATTTGAACCATAAGCTCGGTATAAAAAAAAAAAAAAAAAAAAAAAAAAAAGAGTAAAGAAGAAGGGCGTTTCGTGCAACCACTCGCGGAAAGGAGAGAGCGGCTCCGTGTGCAGCGAAAGAATTTCTCTCGCATTTCGAGTTATTGCACTTGACAGGTTTCTCGCCCCCGCAGCTCACTCCACCCGCGCGCGTTACTTCAGCGAGTGTGCCGGTGAGCTTGCGGCGAGAAACGGGAAATGGGAGGATAAGGCGAAAGTTAGTTGGTGATCGTCCGTGCATCGAGCTTTAATCCTTTGTCCCGGTACCGGGATCCCGGCGTTAAATCCGCTCGGTCTCTCGGCATCCGCGGAAGATCTTTCGTACTTGTCCAAATAAGGGCAGTAATTTAACACCGGAAGTAGGCGAACGCCGAGCGCGCGCGCGGAGAGAGCGAACGGTCATTTCCATTCCCCTCCGCTCGTTCGTTTTTCGACCGAGCTTCGAATTTTCAAGCACCGCTTAAAATCCAAATCTCGCTGCCGCCGATTGACTTTTACATTATTCGACTTTTTATCTTTTTGTCACCGTGTTACTCTATTTGATTTTTCAGCCGGTTGTAGGTTTCATGACTGTACAAATATTGCGAATTGAATTTTAACATTGGGGGAATCGAAACGTGATCATTTTTGAACGCTCGTGAATGTTGAATAAAAATATGTGAAAAATTTTGTCTTTTTTATCGCACTGATAAATTTTTCTTTTCGAACCAGTCTCTCTCTTTTCTCTCTATCTCTCTCTCCATCTCTCTCTATGTCGTCTCTTATGGCATTTGACTTTTAGTGGCGCGCTGCGACAATCTTTCGTGGTTGGCCAAATAACACGGGACAGTCCTTTAACTTTGAAAGGATCCGAAAAGAGAACGGTCATTTTAACTGTCGGCGAATTCCGAATAGGTATAATCCCGTTTGGTTACTTGATAGACTTTTGCGGTTTTTCGACTTTTCTATCTATCTCCTTCGCCCTCTTATGTCCTTTTTCGTGACTCTTTTGCGCTTGTCTAAATAACGCGCGAGGATGGTTCCCGGTCCTTTAATACCGAGAAGAGGTCGAAGCGATTTCGTTCGCGTCGAGGAATTTTAAACGCGAGTAATCCCGCTTTTTACTTGAGAGATTCCTGCATTTTTCAGGCTGTTCATCGCGCTTTCACGCTCTTTAATCTTTAGCGGTAATAGGACGGACTACTATATATATATATATATATATAAATAGCCGTATATTTGATAAAAAAAAAATCGCTGCACGAGAACTCTTCAATAGTCGTCGGTTCTAGGAGAGAGAAAAAGAGAGAGGCATCTGTACAACTTCCGCCAACTAATTTCGATTTTTCTGCTTTTAAAAAACTGGAAACTCTGTTAGTTGCGACGAGAGCAGAGAGCAGAGAGAGAAGCATGATATTGGCGCGCGCGCACTAGTATACATTAATGTTAAATGTTATTCAAGGATTGAATCGGAGTTGCGTCTTCGTCGCGCACTTCGCATAGTTATACGTTACATAAAGCAGGTGGAAGAGTGTTTCGCATAGTTTCTCGTTGCCGCGAGGTACGCACGGCGCGAACCGTGATATCGTAGAATCTCTTTCTCGCATCTGCCAAGTTATCGCGTTCGGCAGACACTGTTGCCTATGAATACACGCGGCAGAGAGCCATGTAATCCGGATATGTGCAACTAAAAAATTCTGCTTTCTTCGCTCGCTCGCTATTTATATATTTTTCTTTTATCCCGCGTTGCCAACGCTCGATTAAAAGAAGCGGGGGGAATAAGTGCGCCGGTTAAGATCTCTGCCGATCGTTCGGGATGATTTTCAGTATATCGAACTAAATCCCGTAATCTGATAACAGGATCAGCCGCGCCTGAAACTTTTCTCTGACGATCGGAATTTTCGTTGGCTTTATTTAACGCGTTCGATGTTGCGCTGCGATGAAATCGCCCGCTTGACTTTGCGAAATCTTACGCGGAATAGGATTATCGGTATCCGAGGATTGTGTAACAATCGTCCTCGCTTAGACTCACGAAAAAAAATAAAAGGGTATTCCCTTCGAGATATGTGAGACACATCATTATATTAAACATTTCTTTCAATATATTGTCTCGGCTCGGCCGTTCCTGCGATTCCAACAAATAAAAAAACCTCTTTTTTTTCTACTCAGTAAAATATTAATAAAGAACAGACAATAGTAGCGTTTAAATAGTCCCCGCGAGACTCTCCCCGCTAGACCGATATGCGCCTAATGATCGGACCACAGACTCCTATTTAGAAGGAGTTTACGAGAAACGAAGACGCGGTCGGAATTCGTTAGGTGTTTAGCTCTCTGCCGCCGCTGCGTCGATTAAATAAATTTCCGGTGGCAGCCGGCCAGTTGTGGAAGGTTGAAAGAACGCGGCGAAAACATTAAAGAGTTTCCTTTCACACTCGGGAGTTTCCGCAACTCGATAGCTTTCTCGCCTTGGCGCGCACTCTGTTCTTCTTTGGCTTGGCCGACGCCAGCCGGGCTGCACAGGATAAACGGCCAGTGGATGAGACGATAACGTGAAAGTTACTTGGTGATCGTGTAAGGCAATCGTCCGTGTATCGTGCTTAATCCTCCGACTCTCTGGTAACAGGATCAGTGAGAGAGGAGAGGGAGAAGAAACTTTTTGGAAGAGTGTTCGCTCGCTCGCGCATCGCCGATTAAATGTATCGCGTACTGTGTATTTGCCGAGGAGTAGATCGCCGCCGTCGGATAAAATATTCGGTCGTTTTATCAACCCAAGTTTCGGACAAATTGGCCGGGAAGTCAGTTTCCGGGAAAGTAGCCGGGAAAGATGTCGAACGCGCGGTAATTGATTAAGCGCGATTTAATGAATTTGCAAACGGACGCAGATGACGACCTGTTGAAGTGACGTACGCTTGCCGGTTAATTTCCCGTTTTTCTCTTTGTCGCGTTTTGCTCGCCACCGCGCCGGTTGGCGATTTTTGCATTTAATTATGTGCGCATTAAAATGCAGGAAGCGCGTATATGAACACCGTGTGTTAGAGCCGAGGTCTATTATATGCGCGACGATCGGAAATAGCTCGGGCTCGTACAAACGTGTGTCCGATTTTATATCCCGTAAAATGAGCATCGAATCGATATTCGAAAACCATTTGATGAAATGATTGTCGCCGAGTGGATTAAACCGGAAATTTGGAATGCGCAGAGGGACCGGTGGTAATTACAATAGATCGCTCCGCATTTGGGTCTCTATTTATAGACAGATAACTCTGTAACGTTCTCAAATTTCTGACAGCGGAGTGGATTACGCTCAGGATGTTTCCACTATAGAGAGAAGAGCTCGGTCTATTTAGTACCCATATCGTACATTGTCACTATACAACAAAGACTTTGTAACAGGTGCGTTCGGCGAACGACGAAGCGCAATAAAAACTAACAACGCGGCAACGGGGAGGGAGAAATGTATCTAGAAAAAGAACTCTATGATTAAAGATTTTCTCGAAAATATACATATATTAAAAGCAGTAGTTTGACAAAAAAGTCCATATATAAAAATTTTAAACAGTTCAAAAATATATTTATATTATTTTATATATATAGATTTTCATATTTCTTACATTTTTTATGCTGAGAGTCTTTTTTGAGAATCTTAGTTACTAGAGAGTCTTTTTTGAGAATCTTAGTTACTAGATATTATGAATTTGTGAAAACTAAATTGTGAAAATTAATTGATATTTTGCACACACGCCCATCCATCGATTTATTGTACACGCACGTAGTTCATGATCTACAGATTGACGTTTAGAAGAATTTCGGCGTTTTTCGCATAATTCGGTCGATATAATGTCGGAGCGCGGGATGAGGAATTTTTCTTCGCCGGATTTCGAGACGTTGCTTTGCCAGAGCAGCGCGCGCTGCTTTCGACGGCGCCAGGCGGCGGCGTTGTAACTCGCTCCGACATTATCGTGGCAGGAGAGAATCCCGGCAAGAAACGCGACGCGGACCTTCCAGACGGAACGATCCCGCATATCGATCTTAATTCCGCAGTCTAGCGAGCAGATAAGCGCCCGGATGCTTAGCATTCAGACGATTTGAATTTTTAGCCCGGGCGCTGGCCGAATTTAGTCGTTCCGCGGGCGAATCGTCCGACGCGATTTGCTCCCTCGGCTCGTTCTTACAAATACGTTATTCAGAAACGCGAATCCACCGAGAGCGGAAGAGAAGAGTCGA
>QVNW01000782.1:0-20520 GCA_014825475.1 Pseudomyrmex flavicornis | reverse complement strand
TGTTCACATGTAAATTTTTTACACGTGAGTTTTGAATTGAAATTTCAATTCCTAAAATTCACATATGATGCTATTTTTGCATCTTATACATGAGAGACCCCGAATATCTCCCCAATTAATTTTAAAATATTGCGAAAAAAACTCCTCGGCCAGGAGTCGAATCTGGAATCTCCGGTTTTCCATGTCGCTTGTCTCGCAATATTCAATATATCTATCAAAGAATGGTCTGATAGTCCTAAACGCTTATTTCGACCAGCGTGAATTTAACAAATTAATGAAGACTCATGATAGTATTAAACTAAGAAAGAATATACGGTCTCTACCGTTCGCTCAAAATTACATAAGTTTTATAAGTTATATTTGAGACATAAAGTGAAAGAAAAAGAAAAAATGGAAAGTTGCATTTTTATTTAAAATAAAAAAATTGTTTCTTGTTTTTATTATTATTATTAAAATAGTAATTAAAAATAGTCTTAAAATAATATGTATACATATTAATTTTATACATATATTAATATACATATAATTATATATATATATAAATTATATATATATATATATATATATTTATTAATTTTTTATAAACTAAAAGTAACTTTTAAAATAACTTTTAAAAACTGCTAAGCAAAAAAAATGATTTTTATACTTTTAATTTTAAATTATCAAAATCTAAAATCTTAATAATTAAATGCATATATATGCATATATATGCATATATATTCGCATTTATTAATGACTTGAGTCATTAATGAGAATTTCGGTTTTATTCTTTTTCTCTTTTTTTTGTAATGTAACAAGCGTATACATACTTAATAAGGATATTTGTTTAATTTCACTGAAGATAACGTATTTCTTTTTTAGTGAGTTTACGTTAAAATCAATAAAAAATGCATTCCGTATACGTGAAAATAATAAGAAATACTTAGTGACATTGAATGTGTTTCAATTTATTCAGTTAACGCATACTTTTCTCTCTCTCTCTCTCTCTCTCTTCCTCTTTTTTCTTTCTAATAACAAGTGCTCCGTTAACTTACTGTTTTAACTGCTAAAACTTTATGCACGTCTCGACGTAATACTTGAATGTTGTGTTACACTTTATGTTGTATTATATTTTGTTACCTGTTTTGCTTTGTACACGTATGATATTACGTATGATAAATTATATGACATAAAATTGTTTATTTAGAAGCTAATTAAATGCAAAACAGGAAAATTCACAATTATTTTTGATAGCGTATAAACACATTTCTTGTTTTTATATCTTGTTTTTATGGGAGAATAAGTAAATTAATGTCTCTATGAAGTCAAACGATAATGTATATGCGTGACGTATACGATATTGATTAAAAATTGGCATTCAAGATATGTACAAGAACTATCCTAAGTCAGTTCATTAGAATTGAGGCGCAATCGAAACAAGTTCCAAAAGCTATATAGCTTACTGTATTATTCTCCCTCTCTCTTTTTCTCTTTCTGTAATGCGCACAACGAACTTTGACACTGGGTGGTCTTTACTTGTAAATGAATGCGTACCGCAAACAAGTTTATAATGCGCGTGATGTACATCATTAATGAGTACGATGTTTAGCGTTTCTATACTTGTTGAACATTCTCGTGCCGTTCAGTGAAAATTGAAAAAATAATATAAAAACTTATAAAATTGTAGCAACAATTGTGAATTATATAAAAAACTTTTTTTGTTCTGCATGATAACATATGATTAAACAATCATCTTTTATCGCGACTTACTTGCAATGTGTTTTATCTTTTGTACGTGCCAAAATATCTCATATTTATCTGAGATCGTATAACATGCGAGTAACATACAGTAGATTCCCGTTTAAGTCAAGTCACTCACTCATGTCAAGGGCAATGATTCACTTTCGTCAAGTTCTCTTCTCGTACTGGCACTCCACTATCGTATACTCGCAAGCTGATCACAAATGCACAGAATGAACTTAACTTTTATTCATATGTCAAGTAAAACAGTTATGTACTTATGTTGTAAGTGAAACAGTTATGTACTATATTGTACGTTATAAGAGTTACAAGAGTTGAGGCTAGTAGTACTTTAGACAATAAATATATATGTATTTAAATATCACACACAACTAAATAATGTAATACGCAAAAATGAAGAAGATAAAGGAAACTTGACTTAAGCGTGAATGTGCTCTAAAACAATATACTGTAGAAGAAACTTCAAAACCTTCCAAAAACCTCGATAAACATTGTTGTATCACACAACATTGATTATGATAATAAGAGTTATGCTTTTTTGTCAAATATTTATCGATTACTTAAATTGAAAATTTAAACATATCGCAATTCAGAGAATTTAGATCTATAGTTCGCATATAAGAGTCGATTCGTGTGCTTGTCTTTCTCATGTAATTCATATTGCGATAGAAGAAATTAACGAAACTTACGACGTACAAAATTAACGACGCGGGCTGCAAACAAATATGGGAGCGATTTGCTAAGTCGACCGAGCGGGAGGTAAAGGAGACAAAAGTCGTGTACAAGCTTGCAAAGAGAAAATTGTATGTCTATTGGCCGGACTCGTCCTTGGCCGTGCCATTCTGCGACTTGTTAATTGGCGTATTGCGGTGTGATTATTGTTCGGAAGAATTAAAATTCGCGTGGCACGATGATGACGGCGTTTCGAGCTTAAGACTATTGTTTGCACGCAAAAAATGTACACGCGTCTTATTACGCGTCAATACATAATGTTTTTTACTGTCAGCAAACTCGAGCCAACAATCTGCATAAGAAAAACCATAAAGTGATATTTAAAATAAATTATTAAAAAAACAAAATGATGCGATATTATAATATTGACAAACAATGAAATAACTACAAAATGGAAATATAAGAAAAGTTTAAAAGAAAGAAAAACATATTTTTTGTTTATTGCTCGTACCAGTCAGTCGCTAATTAAAAAGGGAAAAAATGATTTCAAATTCTAAGAAGAATCGGTTTCATGCACTCGGAATTACTGGAGGTTTTTACTATACAGCGATTTCCAAATGAGAATGCGTGTATATACCTGAAGATATTTCACAATGGTCTAAGAGTTATGTTATATAGTAACTGTATTATTTACGCACTACACGCGGTTTTCAATCATCAACTCGAGCAAAATTTACAAGTGTAATGCTTTTATTACATATCATTCATTACAAACTGTATTGAATTACAAACAAGGATTTTCAAACAAAATCGGCGCCGCGCGTTAAACTCGCCGCGATTCGAATCTTACCGTAAAACAACTATCGCTACTCTTCTGTCTTCTAATAATTAGCCGCGGTAAATAGCGCGGCTATCTATATGAAGCGGTCGTAATATATATAACATAGTAATTTAAAAACAGTTTTTTGGTTCTCCAAACTGCTTTTTTACTCATTCGCACTTCAAAGTACTGCGACATAGATCTTGTTAGCAAAACAAAAAATTTTGGGAAGCTCTTGTGTATAATGTCAACCAAACGCCGGAAAACAATAATAATAACTTGTAAAAATAAAAACAATTGCATATATTAGTTTATGAAATATAATAAAAACGATTCTGAATAAATATGTAAACGTTTTATTTAATATGTAAACGTTTTATCTCTGTATACATATTTACCAGAGTGTAAACATATCCGATATAAAACTACTTGTTAGATCATTTCATTAATTTATCTTTCGCTCGTTTTTGTCTGAAAAGATTTTATACTTTGGACTCTTTTATCTTTTTAAGATGACTAAAAAAGATAAATCTTGAAATATGGACAAAGATTGTGTTTAAAATCGAAAAAAGATTAATTATCTCTATTGTTCTGTTTAAAGTCATGCCTAAAGGATACTATTTTTTACTTAAAACTCGTTATGAGTGGTTTTTTAATCTATGCAGACTAAACAAGAAGAAGTAAAAAGAGACGCGTATTGTCTAAAGAAAATAAAATTTAATAAATTAGAAGTTTTTTATTACAGCATAAGATTTATTAACAAAATATATACATAGAAGACTTTTTTTTCTTATTTTTTCCGTTTTTTAGATGCAAAACATCCGGAAAATATCCCGGAGTAAATAACTATATACAATACAGTTATATATAATTATAAATAAAATTAATTCAATTTTGTTAATTTCTTAAAAAAGAATATATATTTAATCAATTTCTCATTTCGTTTTGTAAAGTTAATCGATTTGACAAATGAGCGGCTTAATTAAAATTAATTAAATGTTTTTTTTTAATAAATTAATAAATTTATTTTATTGACATTGTTAAATAAGATCATTCAAACACAATGTATTTACGCTTTTTAACCTCTGAACACAAACACAACTCCTATCCTTGATTTTTTATTGAATTCAAGGCTCGTGGACGTTGATCGGAATGTCTCGCTCTTTTTTCCTCTTTTTTTCTTCCTCTCTTTCTTTCTTCAGTGTACATACAAATTTACTTTCAAAAATTGTAAGAAGAGGTCTTCTATCAAAACATTTAAGATTTTAATATTATGTGATAGTGCTTAACAAGATTATTATTTAAGTATTTTTAAAATATAATTAAACAATATTAAAATATTCGAAGTCTTTCATATATGAGATGCTAATACATATAGCATTCTTTTATGATTTTAAGAATTGAAATTTCAAAAACTCATATAAAAAATTTATACGTGAACACACACACACATACACACACATATATATATATATATATACGTATATTTCCGCGCACAACATCCTGCAAATAGCTCTTATAATCGGATTTATATTTATTAGTTTAGAAACTTCAGTTTTTAGAAACTTCAGAGCCCAAAGGATTCTTTATTAATATTAAAATATATATATATAATTTTTATACTTGATATTTTATGTAAATATAAATCTTTAAATATTTTATTTAATAGGTAATGTAAGTTAATTATTATTTAGCATTTTATTTTGTTTTATAAAAAAGAAATAATTAATTCAAGAGTAAGTTTATATATAAAAGAGATAAGAAAGCAAAACTTTAATATGTACATAATTATAACATATTGACATCATTGATTTCTGACTCAAATAAATTACCGCGTTTTTTACCTTTAATTTTTTATGTTGTACATCTGTAATTTAGAAAATAAGTAGTGTCGAAGTAAATTACAATTACAAGTTTTTTAATCCATCAATGAATATTGTATGTCATGTGCTCTTTGTACAAGTGCATGACATCGCAAATGAATTTGTTGAAGTGAATATGTTGTGTTTCTATGTTAGTCTCTTTTTTAATTTATTCTATTTTCTACTAAGTTTAAAAATAAATATCAAATTAGCTTTCACTAGCTGTATATATGTATATTATATAGTTAGTATATAGTTAATATATAGTTAGTATTACACAGAAGATTAAAGAAGATGCTAATATATGTTAATATACTAGCTATTATAATATACTATAAAAGTCTATTTTAATTGTCGTCATAAATTATAGAACACTGGAACAGAACATTATATAGTATGACTATTTAAAATTAAATGTTGGTGAAACTTTCAATAATAATTTATACTGATTTTGCGTTTTAAATTTAAGTTTTGCGCGCAGAAAAAATACTTCTATGTCAAATATATGTCTGCGCGCAAAATTTATTCATAAAATAAAGATTCGTGTTACTGAGTTAAAATTATGTAAATTAATCTTTTGTTATCCTTTCTTGTCTTTTTGCACACACATGTGTAGACACATTACTTTCTAAATAAATTTTTAAACGAATATATATAACTATATACTCAGAGAAGAACTAATATAACAGTACATAATATAAATAATATATAATGATGTATATAATATACATTAGACTTTTTTATTTTGATGGAAAGAATACAAAGTCCATGCTCTCACGTTTGCAATCATTGTTAGTTATTCATTTATTAATGTGTATGTTCACAGTGGTGTGTGTGCAACTACGTAGCTATATCCACGAGCAATTTGTCGATATGTGCATGGTTCTTTTTCGTGCTATAACCACACCGTGTGATTCCGCGCAGTGTGCACGTGCACGTGATATTATCGATATGCAGAGCAAACGAACCGGTATGTAACCGTCGATCGCTATGTAACTGTAGAACGTGTTTTACATCCACTTTTATAGATGGTAGCGGTGGCGTTGACCAACGGCCGAAATTGTGATAAGAAACTACAATGAGATGAGTACCGCTCTCAGTTTTCTATCTGCCTTCTATTTTTAATTGTTTTAAGAAAAATGTAATTACAATAGTAAGTATTAAAAAAATTATTTTTTATAATAATAAATGTATTTGCGAATGTATTTTGTTTTTTTCTGTTATACCGCTCATGATAATTGTTATAAACAGTTATTTTCAGTGCTGTTCAGTGCGCATGCGCGAAGAAAGCGATCTCTCTGCTTCGATCTGACTGCATTGAGTTTAACCTGTTTATCTCCACTAAGTAATCGAGCTAAATAATACACTTGCGTATCTAAAGAGATTATTTGAAACATTTTTAACTTTATTGTAAAAACAACGAAAAGGTTTATACTTCAATAAATTATTTACAATGGTGAAACTAACACCAGATTTGATAGAGCAATCGATGCAATATATTAATCCTGTGCGAGACCGCGAATTAGATCTTAGAGGTTCGTATACATTGCTATTTCTCCATTGTCGGTCTTTAGTACGTTGCTTATTTTGTTATTCGTTTTTTTTGTGTTTCAGGATATAAAATACCTACTATTGAGAATCTAGGCGCAACTTTGGTAGGTATATATTCTATATTCTCTGAAGATTATAAAGCAAATTTATACTTTGAGTTGAAAACAATATTTGTTTATACTGTATCTAGTTTTTTTTTGAAAATCAGAAAAACAATATTCTATATATTTTCATATATTAACTTGAAATATATTTACTTTTAGATGTTTATATTTTTGTATTATGTTAAACTTGTGTGTGACTTTATATATTTTGTCTATTAATCACTGAAAAAATTACTATTGTGATTATATAATATCCATCTTGTATATATTTTTTGTACAAAGGATCAATTTGACACAATAGACTTTTCTGACAATGACATACGTAAGCTTGATGGGTTTCCACTACTGAAAAGATTGAAGACATTGTTTTTCAATAATAATCGCATTGTCAGAATTGCTGAGGGATTAGAGAATTGCATACCAAATTTAGAGACTCTGATATTAACTGGCAATATGATAGATGAACTGGGAGATTTAGATCCTCTGATATCAATGAAGAATCTTAAGAATTTGTGTCTGCTTCAAAATCCAGTATCGGCTAAGCCACAGTACAGACAGTACGTTATATACAGATTTCCACAATTGAGATTACTTGACTTTCGAAAAATCAAGCAGAAGGAACGTGAGGCAGCAATAGAATACTTTAGAAGCAAACGTGGCAAGGAAATGGCACGTGAAATAGCAAAGAAGGCAAAGGCACAAGCAGCTGGTGCATCAGCAGATAAGCCTTTAACTACTCCTGAGGAGCGTAACAAAATTCGTGAGGCAATCACAAATGCATCATCTTTGGAGGAAGTGCAAAGACTTAGTAAATTATTGCAAGCTGGTCATATACCTGGTGAAGAACGATTGCAGAATGGTATGTTATTTTACATGTTTTCTGTTATACTTTTAACACAAAGTAATATAAGATATGAATTTTAAACTATTTTTGTCATTTTTTTTATTATAGGAACTGCAGAACCAATGGAAGAGGATGATGATTAAATTTGTTTATTTCTGTATGTAAAACATGAAACTTCCTATTGTAAGTATTAAGCTCATCAAGAGTACAGTGTATGATATCACAGCATATATGATTGATACTGATAAGAAGTTGTATACTACACAGATGCCAGTAAAAAACATTTCAAAAAGATTTTGCTTTTGTAAAAATAAACATAATGTGTTATGAAAATTTATTGTTGCCTTGAAGCGATAATTAAAACTGCTTTTTATTACATATAAAACGAATTTTAATATATCAATATGTTTATATATTTCAGCAAACTCCAAATAAACACTTTTTTCAGACTTTCCATTTTATGTTGTTATTAAATTCCTCCTTTTACCGTTTGCTATAAAATATACATTTAATTAAAAAATATAAAAGATTTGTAGAAAGTTTTTAGTTTTCAAAAAATTATTTAATGCTAATGTATGTATGATTTATAATTAAACAATTGATTTATATAGTAATGTTTTTAATAAAATAAAAAATTAAATTACAACATATAGAAGAAATTAAATCTACAATACATGTGTAACAAAGAAATATGTAACATAAAAAAAATGCAAATGAGATATAATAAACTTTGATATATTGATTTAATAATAATTTAGATATATGTAAAGAATTAATTACATTTTAGGCATAGTAAATACAAAATTTAATCTACATATGTACATATATGTATATTATTACGAGAACATTACATAAGTTAGATCAGCAGATGTCAGTAGTCAGTACAGTACAACAGAACGTAGTGCTCTTACTCACATGCTGAATATAATTAATAACAATGGGTAACTACATTGCCACCTATATAACACATCCTGATACCATGCCTAAGACCGATGGAAAACCGACGTTCGATCCATTAGCGGGATTTCCAAAGGGCCGAAAAGTTCGTGGCAAGTATTTTTGTTTAAACACCTAACCTCACATATGCATTCATATTTTAACTACGATTTGTTATTGTTGCTCAAATGTCAATTTGAAATTATATTCGAAAATGTTTAAAATGTATATTTTTGTCAGATTTGTATGCTTACATTGCCATCAAATTATTTTAATTCTTTTTCTACAATCAGGATTACATGACAATTATGAAAATTGATAGTATTTTTGGAAAGTATTTAAAAATCCTGTTAGACATTTTATAGATATAATGGTTTAGTTGTAATTTAGATATTGTTTAAATTACTTGCTGAGAGTACAAAATAGATATTTATGAAATTCAGATATTATTCAGATTACAGTGGACTTAATGTAATCTAAATCTCTCTCATTGCAAAACAAAGAATTCACTTTAAAATTCACTTTTAAGATAAATTTTTCAAGTACACGAAGTACCTAGGCCTGTAGGGCTCGTATTGGTCTGGTTTTTAACTGTCACGAGCAATTTTAATTGTTGATGCATATGATTTGTAGAAATGCCATTATCAGAAGAGGATATGATAGCTTTCAAAGTTCCAAAAGAAAAACGTGATTATTGTGTTCACAAGTGGCTAGAATTACATGAATGCAAAAGGCGTCATTATCCCTTGATGTTAAAGTGTGCTCATGAAAGACACGAATACAACGCCTGCTTTGTTGACGAGTAAACCATGCTAGTTTGAATAGCTATATTATTATACATGTATATATGTATTTATTTATTACAAAGATATACTAATATATATATGTCATCTGTTACAGTTATGTTTTAAGAATGAAAGAATTTGAGAGAGAACGACGTCTTCTCGAAAGAGAGAAGAGGATAAAGCAGAAAGTTCAAGCAGCAGCAGCATAAAAATCTAGAACTTCGATATTGATTCATATCTAACGACGTATAGAGTGCATACGTATGTAATTAAAAAAAAGTGGAGTTGCGTTCAGTTATTGTATATAAATTATGTTAATAAAGCATGTAACATTAGAAATTTTCAGTTGAAAATTACTAGGGAAATATAATAATTATAATTTATCTTGAATAAAATTGGTTATTCTTCTAATTGTTCTTTTACAAATAACTTTCGATAATATATAGTTGAGCAAAATAATTACTAATAAGAATCCAGATTTAAAAAACTTTGTATGTAATAATGTGATGTCTTTTTATTATTTATTTATTTATTTATTATTACAAAACGAAAAGAGGTACAATATGTACACAAGTCGGCACACGCGTGAGCAATGTGCGCAGCAAATTGTAATCCTAAGATTGGAGGTAAAATTATCGTCTCGCAGCGAGACTTGATAACTTATTAAGTACAATGATTGAACTTCAAACTCTTTATCGCGACGTTCCACGATCGCAGTTTAGCGCGCGGCATTCGCAACATTACTACAGGTACCTAGAGCGTGCGCGCCCTTGCGTTTCTCATAGCTGCGCAGCTTTACGAATGAAATCGATAAAATAGAAAGCGCTGCGGACGTGCAACTCCGCATCTCCTTTTCGACGGTGTCGGGCCTTGTCTCCGCGCCGGTTCGATCACTTCCTCGCGATATTTGTTCTCGCCTCGCGCTATATAATCTCGCGGAGATGCATTTAACAATAGTGATGACATGTTAGAGCGTAGCCGAGAAAGACATATATACATATATATATTCTGTTAAATCAAATGATAAATATACTTTTTATTTCGCGTCGTTTTTCTCTAGTCTCTGTGTGTCTCACGGTGAGTTTCTAACAGGACGAGAAAATCAGAAGTGATAAAATACTGTACAAATATCTTTGTGTTATATATGTGGGACATCGTGACATACTTTACTCTTTTTGTTTTAAGATTCTCTTAAGAATCGCGAATTGTGTCATTCTCAGTAGAATGAGATTCATCTCGCGTGCATTGTTCAGGGGAAGACAAATAAATAACTCACTTGTGTATTTATCAATTGTTCCTCGATATTTCTCAATATAGACTTTTTTAAAATATAGACTTCTGATAATTCTACTGCAGTGCAGTATATCTCTGAAAGTCTCCTCATCAAGCATCTTGAGCATATATTTTTCTAGTTCTAATTCTAATTCTAACATTTTTTTATGATATGAAATTTTGCATGTTAAAAGTCGCGATATAAAGTGTGTATCTAGTTCTTTCTCACACTGTTATTATAATGCAAGTATAAGCGTTTGTATGTTTCTTTAATTTATCATTTGACGATTTACATCTAATTGACTTCAGAAAATATCTATATAAATAAATAAAAGACTCGGATGTGCGTGAAAACAGGATAAGCGACATTTGACATTTACTACTCTCGATATTTTTTGGTATAATTCGGTAAAATATTTATATAAACTGACAAAAGAAATAATTAACTTCTTGTACATCGCAATTTTTATTTTGGTAATGGATTTATTTTAGAATTTAATCCTCTAGTAAGTATTTTTATAGATTGCGGCTAAACTTTAAGTTTTGTTTTCTCAAAACTTGTCAAATGTCACTTATTTTATTTTACACTCAAGCCTTTCCAATTATGCAAAACATTATATTACTACATGTAAAGAAGTCTCAGAGAGTTTTACAACTTAATACTTTACGATCATCTTCTTGAATCATGTCAAAAATATCTTTGTTTTATTTTTTATCGCGCGGTTCTACTCTTCTTGGAAGATTAATCTTCCAAGTTGAAGATCCTTTTTTTTGTCATAGCAATAATACATATGTATTATATATATTGCGACGTTCCGCACATATTAATATAAATATATTTGATATAATTAATAGATATATATATATATATATATAAGTATATATTTTTATAAATATATATAATATATAAATATATAAATATATATATACATATATACAATATAAATTATTACACACGAATATAGAGACACATTAGATTGATGATTGCGAGTTTGAACACTCGCAAAATGTGATAACAAATACTGTAGTAGAACGCATTAGCAAGAGAAAACATTTAGATTTTAATAAATATAAATATAATGTGCGAGGTATTTATATGAATATGCAATGATAAACAAATGTTTTATTCTAAACAGTCAACATCAATAAATGATTTTTCGCGTTCTATTGAAATTAAAACTTTTCAAAAAAATTAAATTGCTAAGTGCTTGCGACAATGTCGCAATAATAATTATAAAAACATTTTTAATTCATACATTCTCTAGCGATTTTTCTCTCTAGAGACGGCAAGATTTTGCGGAAGGCACGTATAATATATATAATATATATTATTACGCGTGTGTGTTCTTTTTTATATTTACAGCAGTTATAACGTTATGAACTGATGAGTAAACACTGACACACATCGAGAACCGATATGTATAATTGACACACGACTTGTACTTCGCACAATTTGCAAGCCAATAAGTTTATCACGTTATTCTAATAATCTATATAATATAAAGGAAATTCTAACTTCAACATCGCGTATTATTATCTATATTATTATGGTTTTCTTTTTGCGATTTATCGAACAAAAATTATTTTTAGTATTCTAAATTGTAAGATTTTCTTTAGCAAAAAAATACATAAATAGATTTATTATTTCTTTTTATTTATAGTTTAAAGTCAATGTGTGCGTTGAGTTTGTTAAAAATTAATTTAGAGGCCAATCGAAGAAATGATAAGAATAATATCTGAAAGTGCTTCAGTCGGTGTTTTAGAAACTTCAGTCCAAGTTGTGCGCGAGAGACCTGAGATGTTTTGTGTGTATATGATAAATACATATGTTATATATATATGTACGCGCGGGAAGTACCAATGGAAATTTATAAGAAATCTTCCTTACGGAAGCAATCTTTATGCTTGACACCAGTGAAACGTTTGACCTCGATCTACCGGGAAAAGTTCTAAGGTGATGTTCATGTATCAAGAGCTGATACAATATACATATATGTATATATCGACAATATGCGACCGAAATAATCGCGTCTGCGTTTATATATCGCCTGAGAGATTTCTAATACACATTGCGCTCTTTCTCGCGTCATTCTCATCGTATTTTTTTTTTTTTTTAGATAAACGGATGCGAGAGCTCTGTTAACATCAATTTATTGGCCGACTAATTTATTCTAACTTCTTTTTGATTGTCATAATTTCTGGTCATCGTTAAATTTCCCCAGTTTTTTGTTTTCAATATTGAGTTATTACGATATGTAGAAAAGTTATAAATGGCTGACGACTGGAAAATTTTGTTCGCGATACAATGTGTGTTTCTCTCTACTGATTTTAATAATAAAGTGATATTACTAAGATAAAGAGAGACTCTCTCTCTCTCTCTCTCTCTCTTTTCTCTCATTTGTTAATTCATTAACGAACGCAAAAAGGCAGGGTTTTGAAGTCAGATGCCACTAGTGTTGAAGCGTGCTACATTTTGACGAGTACGCGACATGTATTTTCGTTCAACAACGGAACGAAGATTCTTTTTTTCTTCTCCATGTGTTTCTTGTGCGTTCTATTCAGCCTTGAGTTGTTTCGCGGGTTTTCTTCTACGATAGGCACTTATGTAAAAGTCAGAGAAGAGCGCGAAGAAGATCGTCGAGTGAAGTAGTAGCAGACCCGCCACTAATTTCGGGTAACCGCAATCGAAGACAAGGGCTTGCGCGCTGTGCACGAACACCACGAAGAACTGCACCTGAAAAATCAACATGCAAACAACTTTAGCAACACAACGTTCGACATTCTCCGCAAATAGTTTCGGTGAGTAAATGATCCAATAAAAGAGACAAATTGTTCAAATTGACAAATGTTCTTTCTTTGTGTAAGAAACTTTAAATTCAACAGTGTCCACAATTTCTGTGTGTAGAGAGAGAAATTAACGTGAGTCATTAATATTTAACAGCCTGTGCTTTCACAAGCTGGTTTCGTATTTTATATCATATTTTTTCTCTTCAAAGATTTTTTTCTCGATATTCGCGCGCAGCTGTGTTGCACAGTCAATATCATAGTTCGACCGATTTCGTTATTGCGATCAAGTATTGAGCGATTTCAACAAAATACGCCAATAGATAGAAATAACTACTATATATATAATGTGTGCCCATATATCCAGCACCTATATAATGTATCAGTTCTTTTCAACGCGCAACTGTCGAGAGAACAAACCGTGAATGAAATAATATCGGCAATGTACAGGGGGAGAGAACGTTTGAACACAACACGTTTTATCTTACATACAATCGACAGTTCTCACGTCCAAATTACCAAAGACCGGTACGATAAATGAAAAAAAAAAAAAAAAAAATTATATTCAATGGCACGAATGTCGTATGTAAATGTCAGATATCGATTATAGAAAGTATAGACAAATGCAAGGCCGGGTTTTCGCCTCGTGATTTAGATAGCTAAATTTACCGCGCATTTATAAGCAAAAAATTGCACTTTGTTTTCGATGTAACTTTCGCTATCGTTACTAATCTACTTTTAAATTCCCGTTTCTACCCAAAGTACATAAAACAAGACTTGCGAGTGAATGGTTGTCAGTGACTTACACGAGTTTAAAACTTCTTAAAATCTATCGCTTTTATGTATTTCTTAATTAAAATAACATATATTTATCAATCTAAAATAGTAACGTTTATTTGTGAGCATTTATCTTTAGTATCTTACACTATCAGATATCTCACGTTCGATTTGCAACAAAACGAATTTCACATCGTGCCAACTTGATAATTGCGTGTATGTGCAACGCATACGGAATCTTCCAAAGTAGATAAAGTTTTAAAAATTTTTGTCGACATGTAAATGTGTAAATATAGTTCGCCAACTAATCCCGAAAAGAGCAACTTAAGTCGAAATTTCTCTGTTTCAATTTTGTGAAAATTCGTGTTACACACACGTATTTCCGATACATATCGCATACAAATCTTATTTGTTGTGTTCCATTCCGCGAAAACTACCATTATAAAATTTTTACCACGATCTTTCGCAAGTACAGACATATAGAATTGCGGAGCAACTAAACCAACGCGTTAGAGCGAAATCTGTCGATTTGATCTAAAGTAGTTTTGCCACAAACAAAACTTCTTTTCGGGTGAAAACGCGTTCGATATCCTTATTTGCCTCGCGATAAAACCTCTTTATGTGAGAGAACACGTCTCGCAAATCGGACAAAAATAAGCGTGTCGTTGGATACACCTGTACTTTGAGCGCGGACATACATACGCGCCATGTGTGCGACGATGGTCTTGCGAGATAAACTGGGATAGGTGAGTATATAGGTGAGGCTTCGTAAGGTATGCGGCCGGTTCGCTCGCGGTGTGTGTCTCGCGATGCCGGTTGCAACGCGACAGAGCGGCAAGGACGTTGGTGATGATCATGATGATGATGTGGTAAACGCCGTGTGGTGGTAAACGCCGGAGACTGCTATGGCAATACCAATGGTGGTAAACGGTGATGGTGGTGGTATATCGTATGGCATATTGGAATGCCAAATTGTTGCGCCACCACCGCCAGCGTGGTCGGCCGAGTCCGGCCAGCTTAACGCGAGGTCTAGTCAAGTCGAATTGCCCAACGTTTGTGCGTTGTACTTTTCACTTTCCATCACCCCTACCCGCGCGCTCGGTGTGAAATTTTGCCTAGGCAGAGACCGAGACCGAACCGATCTAACAAACGTCAATGGCCGATGGCCCAGAATCCGCAAGCGATCGCTCGCCGTCGCAATGTATCCGCCATCGCTCTCCGCGGGGTGACCGCACCGCCGATTTTCCGAACGTGCCCCCTTTCTAGCCACAAAATCAATTTCAAAGATATGCATCTCAGTTCACTGCGGAATGATAATAAGAATGAATGAGCTCCACCGAATTCTCTGATGTTTTCCTGGCACGAAAACGAGGTTTCGTAATACATTAATTTAATAAATGTTAACCTTGAATCTATATTTTGCAAAATATTTGTATACGTTCTGACAGATAAAAGAGAGCTAGTTACTTCCTCGAAAGTCCAATATGTGGAAATGAGAAGAAATCGTAATCAGTGGAGAAGATAAGGAGCCAAACCGATAGTTTTAGAACCGCGAGATAGTGAATGGAAGCCGTACGTTATGTTCCAACAGTGACTTCACATGTGTTTTACATAGTCTCTTCATTTGCTCTCTCTTGATCTAATAGTTCTGTCTCTCTTGATCTAATAGTTCTATCTTTTCCTTGTATATAATATATGTATGTGTATTGGTTTAGCAGCAGTAAAACAGTAAATAACATGCATTTGCAATGCAGTATCTTCGAACGATTCAATTTAAGCTTGTGCAACGTGGTTTGTTATACTGGTTTTTGCACGCTACATTGTAGGTTACTATGTACATTCTGAAACGCTGTTTGGCAGTGCAGTTTCACATTGGTTAAAAATGCGCGATTAATTTAAAGTCTTCAGGGCCATCGTAACGAGAAATGCCAACCTGCAGCGAGACCTGTTTTTGACGTCTACATCTACTATAAAGCGGCATACCATCAACGAATGTTTTTTTTTCGTGTGTCGCATTTACTTTTATATTTTATATAATCTACGAAAGTAATTTGTCTGATAAAAATAATAAAGACAGATTATTTTGCAACAATTGATTATTCAAAAGTGTATCTCGTACTTTTCATTTACGAGATATACTTGTGAAAAAAGTACATAAAATTAATTATTAAAATTTTATATTTTATATGTGTGTTTTTTTTTCATTTAGTTTTGTTTAAAAAATATATGATTTAATTTAGATATTTGTTGAAAAGTTATTTCAAACTCTCGTTGAAAGATTCTTCTTGTATGAAAAATTTTTGATCTTATCGTTATTACATGTCTGAAAGAAAAGGTGCACGTATTGCATCGAGACCTGAATGTATTATAGAAGAAGAATAAACACGCGCTTAGGATGGGAAATTAGCATATTTCACGTACCACTGATGGGCACCCTTTAAATCTTTTCACACACACGCGCAATGGGTCACTAATGCCGATCTCCGTTCACTTTCAACAACATGGATTATTATCCGCTCGACGTGAAATTTGTGTTGTGCAAGAAGACGGTATCACGAATCGGTTTGATTCACACACGGGAAAAATTACTCGCTACTGCTCGCGCTCGAAACATTATATCACGTGTCGCATTGTTGCGTTATATTAATCTCAGTGTCTTGCCTGGCAATCTCGTATATATACATATATATATATATATATGTATTATATATATATATTATACATATATATAGGTGTATATACGAAATATACACCTATTGGTAGATAATTAATTAAGTTCAATTATATATTGTGTAATAAAATATTGAAGAGTTATTAACTTGTATTAACTTATTAGAAGAGTTATTAACTTTTCTTTGACATAAGCAGATAATTTTTTCAGTTTTAATTTATAAGTCAAACTTATTTTACCTATAATCTGTAATTGTAAAATTCTAGATTAGAGAAAGCTTCATATTTCTTTATTAATTAAGTTTTCGAAATTAATCTTTAACATTTGGCAAAACAATTTGAATATGTTTATTTTAATTTTATTTCTTGAAATGTAAACGTGAGTGATTATTGCAACGTTATTCTAAGAAAAAGATATAATTTAATTGGACCTATTTCTGTACTCACCAGTTGTACTGTGGTCAAATGCTTTTTCCACCACAAGAACTTCTGATATTCCGGACCCATGGCCGCTAACATGTAGTACGCGTACATGACAACATGCACCGCGTTGTTTATAAGATTGCCTAGAGTACCGTGGCCACCCGCGATAAATTTTACGCAGATCCACGTCTCCAAAGGTGTGAGAGAATGATGATACAAATGCAGGAATGTCACCTGACTGTCTTTCTTGCGTAACACGAAGAATATCTGAAATTTCGATGAATAACGATGTTACGACATTTCTCAAATGTTCGCGCAACGTCCCGTATATGAAGTAGCCTGAATTTTTAAGTTTGCTAATTTACATAAGTATGTACACGGGTTACATCCGCTATCCGTTAACTTGTGACAAAATCAGCTGACCGTAATGATCATTGCGAAACAATACAATCTATGTTAAAATTAACAATAGAAATTAAAAAACACTGAAATATTTTTAAATATATATATATATATATATTTATATATATTTATATACCATAATGTGTTAGAAAATGAAATAGACTGACGCGAGATAAAGATTATGTTCGCTATCTCGCTTGTTTTCTCTCTGCCGAGCAAAAATTCACGATTTCAGCTATGCAAGTTTCGAAAATATCTACCGTTCGTATTAACAAGACGCGCGATATCTGATTTCATCCATCCAAATGCGCGATAGACGCAATAGTGTAGAGAACATATATCTCAAAATTGAGCAACAAACGATAAAAAGTTCGTTTCGCGATGATTCGTACGTTCGCTCGAGTTTCGTACAAACGCTGTCGAAAGCGCAACCTTAGGCGCAATTTTAGGCGCTTTCTCTCTTGCACGAGGGTAGATAAACGTCCACTTCGCAAATTGCCGGACTCCCCGTTTGGGATGCCTGGCAAACAAGTGGTAGCGATCGATTAAATCTGCTTCTTTAATCCGTACGATATGATTGCGTGTTCGACAGCAGTTGGGCGCTGCTCGCTCGCGCTCACTCGTGCTAATGGACGCGATTGCTTAAGGGTTATTACGCTGCGAGAAGGGATACACGATCGTTTTCATACGTGATTATCCGATTTTTGTGGAACAGCTAGACTGTTCCCCACTTTAATTTTTTTTTTTTCCTACTCTTTGACTTGTTTATTGCGTATACATACCGCAACCACGTTCGTCAGATCATAGTACAATAATTCGGATAAAAAAATGTGCAATGAATGTTTTTAACTACTGTTACTTGGTGTTTTCGAAAGAAAATAGATTTTACGCGTAAGTTTCGAAAGCAGAGTTTCATAAGTGAAATACTAGAAAAGTGTCATTCATTTTTCTCAAATTTGAGCTGACAAAAAACGTTTTGTATTTTGAAATTTATATTGGCTAAGTTCATCGAGAAAAAAAAACTTGATTTGTGTAGTATTAAATATAGTGTAATAATTACTTTGCATACAGCATGATCCATACATAGTTCGTTTTATTTCTGAGTAAATTAGAAGCAATTTCTTATGTACTAAGAAGATGAAAAAATATAATGAAACAATCTTCTGGATAGACTCGAAAGAAGATAAAATTGAACAAAACAAAATCTCCAGCTAATAAAATAATAAAAAAAAAAAAAAACTAACTCAGTATGTGTTTGCGACTAAATAATGTTCCGTTCGACAGTTTTACTTCTCTGATCATAACCTTCTCGGTTTTTACTTATGGCTATTCTGATTTGGTAGTCAATGTCATTCGTGGGTGATTTTTTTTTTTTTTAATGTTTTAATACGAATTCTTTTCCTTATTCTATTATTCTTTTCCTGAAGATAGCTTGAAATAATAAATTTGAAACGTTCTAACAGCGACAATTTATATCTATTAATTTCGCAATGCCATTTTGGATTTTGTTTTTTTTTACGGATGATCTCTCAATGTATAGTCTTGTTATATTGGATGTAATTAATTTATAGTCCGATTTATAGTATTTATAGTTCATTTACGAACATCACGTCCAATAAAGGTGCATATAAAAGTGAGTCATACCGTGTCAGCGAATTCCGTAAATTTGCTGATGAAATACCACCAACAAAGATTCGCCATCCTCAAAGCGGACGGATTGTGGGAATAGTCGACCGGTTGACATTTATAGCTGTAATCTAACAGCCATCCGGACATTAAATGCTGCAAGAAAATAGAAAACTGTCAATTGGTATCATCGAGTAGCTTTAATAAAACAGTTATATAGTTTAGCAAATTTCAAATCATTGAAAATAAGAAAGTTCTCAAATTAAATTTATTTCTTTTTTTAAAAAAAGAATATTTATGAAAGTTGTTATTTTTTCAATACAATTCTTTTGATATAAGCTGTTGAAGCACACTTCTGTGTAATAAACATTTGCTTTACACGTGAGTGATTACTTCTGCTTGTGTGTAAACGTTGAAAATAACGGAAGTGAGATATACATATATGTATGTCATAGAATTATATATCCGGAAGTTTACATTGAATAATAATTATTATTACTGATCTATATAATTAATATGTATTATTCTTTCACGGATTCGATTTTATTTGTTCACTTGCGACCGTTTTTGCATAATATTATATTTGTAACAGTTTTCAAATGATAAATTAACAATAAGTAAAAAATTTGAGGAGAGAGTGTTTTGAAACTATTTTGAACTGACACACATAGTTTTGTTTCATATAATTTACACATTTTGAGTGATATTTCGTAAATTACTTTATTTTGCCCACTTTATATTTGCAATTATGATATATTTCTTAAAAAAACACAAAAGTAATTTCCGTATGATATGATCATTCGAAATTATCTTGTTATTCAACAAGCAGAGATTTTTTTCACAAATAAAGAAATAATTACAGCTCTCCATGCATCCTTAGCAACGATGTAACGTGCATTAATATGTATTTCAGTTTAGCCACATATGAATACAAAGTAATAACGTAATCCCAACCGATAATTTTCTTTTTCAGATAACCATTGCGAATAACTATTAAGATAACCATCGCAGCATATAATTTTTTTTGCTACGCTGTATCCACTAAACATATCTTCCTAGAGAGTTTCGAACGATTAAGAAAAGTGCTCTGGATGATAAACAAAGAAATTATCAAATGTGAACGAAAGTAAGATATTTATTGTGAATACTTTGAATCATCAGATGCAAAACTGTTGAAATATAGCGAAGTTTAACACAAACGTGATTTAATGAGATGCTTCTACATTGTTAAAAACAACGTGTATGTGTGTAT
>QVNW01000781.1:0-73653 GCA_014825475.1 Pseudomyrmex flavicornis | reverse complement strand
TGATTTATTTTAACGTAACAATACAATTTTCATTCAACAAAATTGTTGTTTGATATAAAATTATGTTGTTTGAATGAAACAAATATGAGCGAAACAAATCGAATTATTAAATTTAAAGAAACCGTTCTCTCTGTGTAGAATATCAAGCAAACTCTCGCATCTTCTTGCAAATATTATTTGCGCGAGAAACAATTATCCGTCACGTCGAATTTTTGTTTGCTGCTTACTCGTGTGCTGCGACTTGATGTTGCACGTTCCCAGTTTAAAAAATATTTTCTCCATTTATTATGCTAGAAAGAATACAAAAAAATTTGTTTGCATGCGGAAAAACTATATGTGTAAATATTAAATACTGTATACTTTATTATTATTTACAGGTAAATCACACAAGTAGCTTTGATAGAAAATACCTACGTTAATGTGATATTTTCCACAAAACAGACTACGTGATATTGACATGTCCACGAACATTCTCTCTGTAGTCAATAAAAATTGTGTGTGCAGACTTTTTATACACAACTTCTAATATTTTGTATCGTTCTAGCATATCGAGCTTTACAAAGTAAAATGATACAAATATATAATTAAATGTATAATTAAAGGTAAGAATTTTTAGATCATAAAGAGTCTTACGCAATACATTTTTCAAATAACACATTTATATAATTTTTCACCGAAAAAGATCCGACTAATGGATCAAAACATATGTTATGTATCTAATGATGTCATTAGAAGATACATTAAATGCTATTAATAACAACGTACATATAACAACGTACGACTCTTTATGACTTGTAATTTTCTACTTTTGATCGATATATTCGGAGTCTCACTAGTATATACTTAACAAATGTATAAAAGAGAAATATTATATGTCGAAAAGCAGACAAACGAATTTCTCAATATATTAAACGTCAAAGACGAAATAGATAAAAAAACTTTATACATCAATTTAATCCTGTAAGCTCTACGCGCCACTTAGTAGCTTCCCGCTGGGTAATCTTTCAGAACGAATAGTCGCTATAGCGGCTCTTTTCTTTATCTCGCATTGAAAACCGCATGCAACATTTTTACAATACGGGAATGTGTTTTTACATGTTTTTACATTTTTTACTAATATCGCATTTTGCGGCAGAGCTATCCGTACAGCGAATATAGCTCCACGGTTCTAGTTCAGCGAAAGGGTTAAGACATCTTTCATCGTTGTCATGATGTGCCGTGTATGTGTCTTGTTGAGTTCTGTAATTTTCCAATTTTAAAAACGATCACATATTATTCCGTGACCTTTCGAGATGATATTCACAGATCATATGCCCTGAGCAAAGAATCTGAAAAAAATAACATTCAAGCATTATCATGACACTGAACAAATATGAAAGAAAAGTAAGAAATAGTAATTTTATTCTCTTCTCTTTCACGTACGTACGCGCGCACATTACGTATCGAACGTTTTCTCATGCTGCCTTTCTAAAGCAGAGAAAATACTATGAAAGGATTGTAGACGATTCGCAATTCACGTATACAACTCCGCAGAAAGTTGCATCTCTCAGAAAGTTAATCCCTTCTGTTTAAGTTTGAAAGAGGAAGGCAACGATAGTTGCAAATTTTCTTTCAAGCATTTCCATGCCATCATTTCATCAAATATTGAAACTGAATAAACGCGCTAGACAAACATCATCTATTTGTGCTCGCATGCGTACAACGAACTCTCATTCTCATTGTAACGATCAGTAGCGATTGAGCTTGCGGCTTGAAAACACGTAGTATCACGCGAGATTTTCGAAAGCTTCTTATTCGCCATCAGTTTTTTTTTTTTTCGTATATTTTTTCTTTCCGATATTTATTCATGACAGGGAAGCACATTTTGGCGAGGTGTCCGAACGAGAAGTACGAGCGAGACGTGGAATATGTCACCAAACAGACTTATGTTCTCTTGCGAATAATCGGCATTTGGTCGTTGCACGAGGGACAGTTGTCCGTAACTCAAATTTTCTGCAAACTTTCCGTGATGGCTGTTTGCTGCGTACTCGTGTGTTGCGACTTGGCACTGTTCGTTCTCAGTTACATGTTAAGCTCCAAGGAAGACATGAAGCTGAAACTGATAGCTCCCATAGTCTACATAGTCAACGCGTTCGCCAAGTACGTGTCTCTCATCATGCACGAGAACGAGATCAGAAGTTGCGTGAGACACGTGAAGGACGATTGGAGATTTTTCGCGACGCCGAACGCGAGAAACATCATGATGAAAAACGTGAAAGCGGCGAGAAATATGTTCACCGTATGCTGTAGCTTTCTATATTGCACCGGTCTTCTTTATCACTTGGCGGCTTTGTCCGCGGGTGTTGGCATTAATAACGATACGAACGTGTCGCTCGAGAACTCGAGCCGTTCCGCCGACGAACTCTTGTTCGACGAACAGCGCAGTCCTGCCTTCGAAATCTGTTTTATGATACATTTTCTGAGCGGTTTCATCATGTACACGGTCACGATCGTGATTTACGGACTCGCTTCGATTTTCCTGATGCACGCGTGCGCGCAAATGAAGATTCTGATGATACTAATGAAGAATCTCGTCAAAGAGGAGGCGTGCAAAGAGAAGATCGTAAACGAGAACATGACGATCGTGATCGAGCATCAAGCGAGAATACGAAGGTAAGTTACGTTCGAGATTCGCTTGTAGTCTTTTTCTTGGGTTCTCAAGTTGGCGAAAAAAAAAATATCAATTTCAGTTTCGTATTTCTGGTAGAGAACACGCTACACCAGAGTAGCCTGTTCGACATACTTGGGAGCACCATACTGTTGTGTTTCGTAGGATACTGCTTTGTGATGGTAGGCTACCACGTGCTACGGTGAATAAAAAGTTTCCCATTCTGTTGCTAAACGTTGTTGTTACACATGTTGTTGCACATTTACTATACACGTTACAAGCAGTTGCTGTATATATTGCGTTGAACTCTTTCGCAGGAATGGCAAAACGGAAATACCGCAAACGCGTGCAGTTTTCTCGTTGCTTTGGTTACCGATACAATTAATATATTTATTCTCTGTTACATCGGCGAGCACATTACAGAAACAGTAAGTTTAATTCATTTAGGATTAACTTAACTTTTTGTACACCGCACACTGAAAAACAATAATAATTCATATTATAAAATATCAGTAATTGATTCAAGAAATACATAATGTCTGTATTAATGCTCATAATAAGATGCAGAGCAATTTCTTTGCATGCAGAAAAAAATATACATGCAAGTATATAATATTTTATATTTTTTGTTTTACAGGCAAATCAAGTAGCTTTGACAGCAAATACGCTAGAGTGGTATCGTCTTCCACAGAAGAGAATACGTGACATTGTGTTGATAGTAATCATATCGCATATTCCGTTAAAGGTTACAGCTGGAAAAATTATTGGTCTTTCTTTCAAAACGTTTGGAGATGTAAGTATAATGAAAACTTATGTTTTACGAAGCAGTCGAAAAGAAATATTACACACAGTTGTTGTGCGTAATGATTTTTTTTTCTCGGCTGCATGTATAACTGTTAAACAGAAATCCCATATGAAGTTTTTCCCGTATGACATATATTGTAGATAATTAAATCAGCTGTGATGTATTTTAATATTCTTCGCACGGTCACTGATTAAACAACAGCAATGATTATTACAAGCGGAATAAGTGAAGACAGTCATTGAGATACGGTCAAACTTAGTACATTGCATTTAGATACGACATTGTCCACGACGATAATGATGGTCTGTGTAGAATGTTATAAAATATTGTTTATATATATTTATAGAGAGAGAGAGAGAGAGAGAGAGAGAGAGAGAAAACGATATTTCTATATATCATTGTTGAATAATGTGTATTTACGCACGTTTAAATAATAGTCGAATAAACATTTAAATTTTTTCGTATCGGAAAATAAATTGTTGCCCAGGAAGATAGAGTTTATAATAGAAGATGAAGAAGATTATTTGAATATCTTTTTTTTTTCTTGGGATATATACAAAGTTTGCTTCAGTTCCCTCATTTTCTCTGAGAAAATAAACCTCTTGTTTATTGGAAAGTCAAACCCTTCCTTTCGAGCTGAAGTTGTAAGCTGAGGTTGTGTGTGAACTTCAGCTACCGTTCGAGCTTCTTCTCGCATAATGGCACTCGTTAATATTTAAAACGCGCAAGCTTGTCGAATGCTCTTCGCACGCTTCAGTCGATCTTAGTCTACGGTAGGGATCGGTAGAGATCCAGAGCTGCTCTCGCTACCTGCCGACACGGCACGTGTCGTGAATCAGCTGTAGCTGTTAGTATTCGAGAAAAAGCGCATCTTCAAAAACTTGTCCGCCAAGAGAGATTCTATCTCTTTGTTCGCAATGAGAAGACTCTTTTCGGAAACGCATTCGAATAAGAATTACGAGCAAGACATAGAATATGTCACCAAACAATGTCGCTGTCTCTTACGAGTACTCGGCGTTTGGCCTCTTCTCGACGGAGACGCGTCAGTCGCGGAAATCGTCGGCAAGATTTTTCTCGTAATTGTTTGCTGTATTCTCGTCTGTTTCGAGTGCATACCCAGCATGCTGTATTGCGTATTCATCGCCGAGGCGGAATCTCGCGCGAAACTGCAAATGATCGCGCCCATGGTCTACTCGTTCACCGCGCTCGCCAAGTACGGCACTCTGATCGTCTACGAGAACGAGATCCGAAGCTGCCTGAGGCACGTCACGGACGACTGGAAATTCGTCGCGGTTGCGGACGCGAGGGACGTTATGAGGGAGAAGACAAAAATTGGCAGACACATATTCACCATCTGTTGCACGTTTCTGTACTCCGCCGGTCTCTCCTATCACACGATCGTGCCGTTATCGAGGGGAACAACGATCACCAGCGAGAACGTGACGATCAGACCGCTGGCTTACGCGGCTTACTTCGTTCTCTTTGACGAGCAACGCAGTCCCGCTTACGAGATCGTGTTTCTGCTGCAGTTCTTCGGCGGCTTTGTCATGTACTCCGTCACGATCGTGATTTACGGTCTCGCCGCGCTCCTCGTGATGCACGCGTGCGCCCAGATGAAGATCCTGATGACGTTGCTGAACAAGCTCGTCGACGAAGAGCGCGACGAGAAAGCCGCGTCCGAGAGGTTAGCGACGGTGGTCGAACATCAGATCAGAATACGAAAGTGAGGGGCACATCATCATCGCGCTTTGCTCTCGATTCCTGCGCCCTCTTCTCTTCCAGTCTCGCATTAGTCATTGCTTTCAGCTTCTTGTATCTAGTAGAAGACACGCTGCAACAAAGCAATTTGTTCGAAATACTGGGCAACACGATCATGATGTGTTTCGTGGGATATTGCATTCTGATGGTAGGCACGAACGTTCAAGTCGCGTGACGGTGAATGAAATACATACATACATATTGTCGTTATTCGACTTTACCGCTTTGTTACAAAACCGCATTGTTGCGAACAGGAGTGGCAGGATGGGAACACCGCGAACGTGTGCACCTTTCTCGTAGCTTTAGCTTCTGACACGATTAATATTTTTCTTCTCTGTTACATTGGCGAACACATTGCCGCGGTCGTAAGTCGTCATATCATTTATCTTTATTGTTCTTCTAGAATTTTTTGTCTCTCTCTGCAAGTAAAAAAAAACTGTATAAAAATAAAAGCAATAGTTACGAGTTCATTATAACAGGCGGATGAAGTAGCTTGGACGATAAGCACGCTGGAATGGTATCGTCTTCCATCGAAGAGGACACGCGATGTTGTACTAATAGTCATTATATCGCATATTCCGTTAAGGATCACTGCGGGAAAACTTTTTGTTCTTTCCTTCAAGACATTTGGCGACGTAAGAATTAGATTGACATTTTTTGTCTGCTACACGTGTAAGATATATTGTAAGATATATTTTCTCTTTTTTAAAATGACAAAGATATTTTTTCACTTACTACTTTTTCCACTTACGTTTCAGGTAATAAAGTCGGCAGTTGTGTACTTCAATATACTCCGTACAGTTACTGATCAATGATATGATTAACTGGAGATACTGAGATTACAGGGTGGATTTGATTATTAGCAAAGTATATTAAAAAAATGCGCTGTACAGAATAATAAGTGCAAATATAGCGTCTCTATATTTATTATAAAATTTATATATTTTATGTATATTTCGTATATTAATTAATCTACTTTGAGAATTATTCACTACCATAAATAACACACGTGATACGAAAACAATGTTGCTACATCGACGGACAATCGCATCTGTGCGGAGAAAAAATTAGAAAATAGTAGCAGGAGTGCTCTTGTAGAGAATGTGGTAAAACCTATTTGTTACGTCTATCTCAGGAAACGGAATATAATCGCGAAAGATAGTCAGAATGTAAAAAGAAAGAAAAGTTGAGAGCAAGTTGACTTTCCTGATTGCTGCAAAAGTCAATAAAGTCACGGACAGAAATACTCTTCACAGAAAGCGATCTCGTCCCTCGATGAGCAATTTTGTTATAAAACAAACCTCACTGTCTCTGCAATCTCTCCTTCTTCGCGTTTAAATCTTTAAGACGCGCATGCGAATCGACGAGCCGAGCTTGGGACTCGCCGTTTAGCGACCAGTTGCGATTCAGCGCGCGTTCCAAGTTCTGCATTAAAGCGTACGATCGCGTATGAGAGCTCCGCGGAGCGTCGGCCGCAGTTTGTCGAGAGATGCCGCGAAACGAGCACCACGAGGACGACGTTTTGTACGTGACGAAGCCGACTCGCAACATCCTGCTGGCTCTCGGCGCCTGGCCGTCCGCCGGCAAGGATCGATCCGCGTATCCGAGAGCTCACAACCTTTTGTTAATCTGCATCTCTTACACTCTTCTCTCCTGCGATCTTCTACCGGGTATCCTGTTCTCGCTGATGGCCGAGACAACGCGCATCCGGCTACACACGATTCCTCTTCTTCTCTACGACTTTATGTCGGCCAGTCAGTACGGTATTTTTATATTTCGTCACAATCAGCTCAGACGATGCTTGAAGCACGTCGAGAAGGATTGGGAGAACATCCTCAGCGCGGACGCGCGAGACATCATGCTGAAGTCCGCGAGAACGGGGAAACGTCTGGTCATGATCTGCGGATTCTTCATGTATAGCGGCGCCTTCACTTTTCGCACGATTCTGCCGTTGTCCCACGGCAAAATCGTCACCGATCAGAACATTACGATAAGACCTCTGGCGTGTCCGGGTTACTTCTTTTCCCTCGACGTGCAAGTCAGTCCCGTTTACGAGACGATTTTCGTAATTCAATGCTTGACAGGATTCGTCACGGTCTCCGTTGTGACAAGCGCGTGCGGCCTCACTGCGATCTTCGTGCTTCACGCCTGCGGTCAGCTGAAGATCCTGATTGATCTGATGAAGAGCTTTGTGCGGAAACAGTGGCGGGAAGAGCACGAAGTGGATGACAAATTGGCTGAGATAGTCGAACATCATGTGCGAGTGCGCAGGTATTCAGAATTCGCGACTTGCAAACGGCAGTTGCGTTAATTAATTTATTGTTAATATATATTTATGTATTAACAATGAATTCATCAACTCGACTATATTAACAACTTACTATTTTATTATTATTAATATATTTCTTCCTTTCTTTTTTTTTCACTGATTCAAATAATATTTTTCATGGCAGTAGTAATTGCTTTTCAGTTTTTTGAAAATGGTACAGCATACTCTAGGAGAAATATATCTGATGGAAGTCATGGTGAATACAATATCCATTTGTCTCTTGGTGTACTTTTTGATGCTGGTTCGTAAGTTTTAGCAAATTTTAATTTCAGAAATTGAATATTTCGCACAAGAAAAAACTTGAGAAGAATAATCGCGATAATAAATTCACTGATTTGAAATTTTATGCAAGTTTGAAATTTTATGACAACACAACTTTTGTTAATTTAGAAGAGACAATGATTTTTACAATTTAAAATTGTCTGATATTTTATTAATGAGACAATATAATTTATATAAAAATACATATATTTATTACGTGTCTAAACGTGTTTATAGGATTTTCAAAATAACAACGTAGCAACTCTAGGCTCTTATCTGTTAAGCATTATCAACTTGGTAATTCACATATTTCTATTTTGCTATACCGGTGAACAACTCACCACTCAGGTGAGAAACCGTTAATATACATGTACATAATTGTTTGCTCCTAAGGATTGCACTCACTTGTACGAAAATCTTTGCAATAGAAATAAATTTCTAAAAAAAAAAAAAAAAAGAAAAATGTGTGTTGCACTATTTTTGAAATAGCGAATAGAAGTTTGATGCAAATTTTATCGGCGTTACTACGTGTTTATCAAAAATCAACGGCAGGCGGAAAAAGTAGCTACCACGTCGTGCGAACTCGAATGGTATCGTCTTCCAGATAAGAAAGCACGCAGCGTTGTGATGCTGATGGTAATGTCTAACACGCCGACCAAGATCTCCGCTAGCAAATTCGTCGATTTGTCACTGAAAACATTCGGCGACGTAAGTATCCACTTTAATGTTAATTTCTAAACATAAACTTGCAATAAAACATTGAATCCTTAAAAGGTTTATAAAATAAGAACAGTTGCTCTTAATTTTTTTAAGTAAATATCTGATATAAATAAAAATTGAAATTTGTTTCTACGATATTTGTCATGTAGAATCGCACATGACTTTACAAATTATCTTAACAAAAAATATTGCCATAAATGAATGAAAACAATATATCCTAAATATATCTTTTAGGTCATGAAAACAGCTGGAGCATACTTTAATATGCTTCGAAATGTGATAGACTAAATCTATGTATTCAAAAATGTTTAAATCTGATAGTTATAAAAATATTTAGCAAAATTATATTTCGAAAATTGATTATACATAAAGAAAAAGATATACATGTATGCATCACAAATGTTAAAATGTTTAGTGTGCGAGATATATATATATATATACATATAAATATAAATATTTCACATATGTATTATAATTGTATTTTTTTAACATAGAGAAGATTCTTTTAGTTTCTCTGTCCGTATTTCCTGAATACGATAACGTGATTGCGTCACGATATCAAACTAGACAACAGAGAACAAAGTTATATATGATAATCATGTTGCTCGTTCACGGAACTTCACTCAGTGTTCACTTTAAAAAGCGCGATTGTCAACAGTAACTGCGGAATCAATGAACGTCATGAGGAATAAGTTTCGCGGAAAGCAATCCTGCCTGCGTCGACGACTTGTGTTTTGCTCTCTCTCTCAAGTTTTCTCCGCGATTCAATTTTTTTCTCAAGTATTCCAGACGCGCTTTATTACGTATGCATTCGTTTGACGTTGATTTGCGTTTGAAAAACGCAAGCGCGCACTCCCTTCATCGAGTCATGCTCGGATCGAAGGACAAGCTCGCCGCGATCAGTGATGAAGAAGCACGTATCTCGTCAGCACGCGCGTCCCATCACGCACATCACGCGCCCTGCGATAAAGTCATAACTGTGGTTTTTTTTTCTTACTTGCTTAATACAAATATTGTTTAAAAAATGTTTGCTAATAAAAATTACGAGAAAGACATAAGATACACAATGCAACTGAATCGCTTCGTTTTTCGTTTGTTGGGTATCTGGCCGTACATGGAGACGAAACCCTCGTTCTTCGAGAATGTCCGGAGAATTTTTTTGATTCTTGGCTGCTACTTCCTCCTCTGCTGCGAGTTGATCCCGACGATTCTGTACATAATCTTCGTCGAGAAGCGAACTCGCATCAGACTGAATCTCATATCGTCGGTGATGTTCACGATATTGGCGATGCTCAAGTACAGCAACCTGATGCTCAGCGGGAATCAAGTGAGAACGTGTTTGTTGCGAGTGAAAGACGATTGGCAAAATGTCGCAAGCGCTCGCGCTCGCGACTCGATGATCGACAAAGCGAGAACTGCCAGACGTTTGCTGATTCTGTGCGGTGTATTCATGTACTCGTCCGGTTTGTATTTTCGCACGATCGTGCCGCTGAGCAGAGGGAAATCCGTCACAGAACAGAACGTCACAATCGGATACCTGGCGTGTCCGAGTTACTTCGTTTTCTTCAACGGGCAGATCAGTCCCGCGTACGAAGTCATATTCTTTATACAGCTCTTCTCCGGATTCATCAAGTACACCATCACCGTGGCGATCTGCAGCCTCGCCGCGCTCTTCGCTATGCATCTGTGCGCGCAGTTGGAAATATTGATGATGTTGATGAACAATCTGGTGAGCCAACCTGAAGCCAAGGATTTGGACAAGAGACTGGCAGTAACGGTAGAACATCAAATCAAGATGACACGGTAAGTTGTTGTTTCTATTATTATTACTTACATTTATGCCACATAATTGTGGCAACTACGTTTTGTTCGACGTATCAAATTTATTTGTAAAACTTGCAAAACTCTTCTGTTCTGACCAACATTTTTAAAATTATCGAAATTTGTTTTATATTTGATATTTCTTTGGTAAATTTTTTTTGTTTTTTTTTTATTATATAAAAAAAAAGTTTGTGATAAACTCCGCATTTTACACGCGTCCCTTTATAGTTTCTTACAATTGGTGCAGAACACTTTGGAATTTACGAGTCTGTTGGAAGTGATGGGATGTACGATGATTGTGTGTCTCTTAGGACATAGTGTTCTGACGGTGTGCCTAAATAACGGTTGACAATTATTGTATTTATATGTTGTTTTAACGCACGTCGCACAACATTTACATATGTGTATTATCGATCTTGCAGGAGTGGGAGAATAAAAACGTGATCGTTATGTGTTCGTATCTCATTTTACTTACGTCAATTGGATTTAACATTTTCATTTTTTGTTTCATTGGTGAACAACTGTCAATTGAGGTATCGTATCGCGTTCTCGTTGTAGAGAACGTGTTGCTACTAGAAAGCAAATAAAAACTGTTCTTCCTATTTTTCTCTGATTTTGTATTTTATGCGCGATAAACTTTATTACCTAGGGAGAGAAATTAGCATTGACAGCGTGTACGTTGACTTGGTACCGTCTTCCGGATGCGAAAGTACGAGCACTGATTCTGATCATAGCCATGTCGATTGTTCCAACGAAACTGAAAGCCGGAAAATTCGTCGAGCTCTCTATCAGAACTTTCGGCGATGTAAGTAATAATTTTTATTGACAAAGAATGATCATCGAAGATACATATTGCATTTTAGGTTGTCAAGACAGCTGTGACGTATTTCAATCTTATTCGAAGGATTATGGAATAATTTAATTAATGTAATAATATTATATATTTAATAATATTTGATTATATATGTATATATATGTCAGACCGCATATATATATATATATATATATATATATATATATATATATCTTATTTCTTATAGAAGAATCGTAGTTTCAGAGTAGAAATGTATATATTAAAAATATAAAAGTAACAACTCTGGAAAAATGAAACAAGAAGTTACACAACACCGATATGTTTTTCTCTTACAATTACTTACAAATTAAACAAAGAAACTGAGTTTTTGTTGCATTTACACATGTCATCTTTACTTTTTTTTTTTGCCTCTTCTATATCTTCTTTGATTTTTCTCAGTCAAATACTTGAGACACAAAAGAATCAGCGTACTGTCATTAAACGATCAATACACTGTTCGTGATTTTTTCCTCCGCCGTGATCGCTATTTTTTCTCAGTAATTGTTCTCGAGTTCGCAACTTTGTAAAGCTGCTTCCTATCGGCGATGCCCCCTTTCTTGCAACAAAGCAACTTTTCTGCGATTTTCTGCAACGGGAAGGAAGATTGCATGTAATCATCGGGACGACGCACCTGCTGATTTTCTTTCGTCTTCCGATCCCCGTCTCCAACGCAGGCGCAGTGCCGCAGTTTGCGTTTTCCACGGCGACGCGTCTTATCAGTTCCTCAGCAACGTCAGGATCGACGCGTCACCGAGGTCATGCACGCGAATACCTTCTATCGCAACGACATCAGGCGTACCGTGCACGTGACGCGCGGCGTTCTGAATCTGATCGGCGTGTGGCCGTCGTCCGGCGATCAGTCCGCTCTCACAATTGTCCGGACAAAAATGCTGCGCGTTCTGTGCCAATGTCTGCTCTACTTCATCTTCGTGCCGGGCGTGCTGAAGATGTTTCTGCGAGAGACCAACTCGCGTCGTCGCCTCAAGATGATCGGACCCATGTGCAACTGTCTGATGGCTATGCTGAAACACGCGGAGCTGATCTGTCGGAGCGATCGGATCAGGGATTGCATCCGACACCTCGAGGAGGACTGGAAGAAGGTGAACCTCGCGGAGGATCGCGTGATCATGACGGCGAACTCGAAAATCGGCCGCAGCCTGGCGATCCTCTGCGTCGCCTTCGTGTACGGAAGCGGATTCTCGTATCGCACGATCGTGCCGCTGTCGCGCGGGATCGTCGTCACGCCGCAGAACGTGACAATCAAACCGCTAGGATTCGACGGCTATTACCTGTTCATCGATCCGCAGAAAACGCCGGCTTACGAGATCATCTTCACGATCCAGTTCGTCTCCGGTATTTTTCAGTATTCGGTGACCAGCGGCTCTTGCAGTCTGACGGCTCTGCTGGTGCTGCACGCTTGCGGCCAGTTGAAAATTCTCATCGCCAGGATGGAGGATCTCATGCAGATCAAGCATCTTCACGATCGAAACGCCAACAGAAAACTGACGGCCGTCGTGAGGCAGCACATACGAATTAAGAGGTAACGCGAGATTAGCGAGCTAGTAAAAATTAATTGCGCCTGTGTCGAATCGTGCGTGCGAGGAGAATTTATATAAGGTCACATTTTGCGGATATAAAAAAAAAAAGTGTATAATTTAGATAAATAAGATATTCTTCTCACTACAACAATGCCATCTAGCTTTTTGAGCAAGGTGGAGGAGAGTTTGCAATTTTCGTGTCTGGTAGAAGTAATCGGATGCACTCTCATCCTGTGTCTTCTAGGATATTACGTAATAATGGTACGCGAGATAAGACATTTCGAATATATAGGCCGAGATCACACTTGAGTCAAAATAAACGGACGTTATTTTACATCCGTTGTCGCATGATAGTCAAACAAACGCAACACAGGTCACACACATTGCCAACATTCGTTGACAATTAAAATACAACGACATTCGTTATAACGTCCGGCTCAAGTGTGACAAGGCTACAATTGTAATACGTATGTACGCGAACGCGTATTTCGGATTCGCATATTTTTTAGGAATGGGAGGATAACAACGCGATATCCATGCTGACGTACGCTATACTCCTCTTGACATTCATCTTTAACATTTTCATACTGTGCTTCATCGGCGAGCTCCTCACGGATCAGGTATCGAGCAATGATTAAATTTCAGCGCAAATATCGAGAGAGAGAGAGAGCTGATGTATCGTCGCGCGATTTACAGAGCGCGAAGATGTACGTCACTTCCTGTACTCTCGATTGGTATCGCGTTCCTCACAAGACCGCACGCGGCCTCGTTCTGGTGATCGCGGTTTCCAGTATTCCTGTCAAAATCACCGCGGGAAAATTTATGGATCTGTCTCTGAATAGCTTCGGCGCCGTGAGTGTCCATACATTTTTCTCACTTTAATTTTGTTTCAAATATCGAGAGAAACACACGTTTTTCGCTTTATATTTTAGATCGTACGGACATCAGTAGCTTACTTGAATATACTACGCACAACGAGTATTTGATTTTCAGGCGAATTAGACAAATAAAGTGGACTTTACGATCGTAGAAAAATCTAGGACGAAATTCTCTATGGATTTCCGCTGAGTGTAAAGCAGCACCGTTTAATATAAAAATTAACACACGAGCGAAATACTCTTTAACAATTGTATGTTTCAATACAATTCAGATACATTTAGTATGTAAACTGGTTTTTCCTTTCGCAATAGGTTTTACATCTGTATCGTCGATTATTGCAATTTGCGATTAAACGAGGCGCTTTGGGCTGTACAGCGGCGTAACGCGAGTTTTCGTAAATCGACATGTTTTACTTACGTGACGTCTTGTTGCTTACGAAACAATATAACGCGCGGCACACTTTGTGACTTTATTCTTTTCAGAAACTGTCGGCTCATACCGTATGGCGTCGTGTCTTCTTTCTCTCTGCGAGTTTGTCGCCGCTATTTAGTAAATTCACCATTCTTTTTTTTTTTGCGAGCTCTGTAATTACGCGCAGTAGTTTCGTGCACGCAAGCGCACAGCACGCTCACCTCGGAGAAAGACTACCCATCATCGCCTGTTCGTATGTTCAGTCATGCTCGAGCTTCTAGTATCACTTGACCATTTGTCTCACTCGTGTGGCCAAAATGCGGAAACGCCGTTAACGTTGCCGAGTTCTCAGCGGACGGAAGAGACACGGAACTTGCGGTCGAGTTCATTTAGCGATTTGCGGAACTTGCAATTTGAAAAAAACGTTAACAGATGGAACAAACCGCGAAAACGATACGGCCGAGCAGCCTCGACAACGATTTCGACCACGCGGTGCGTGTGACCCGCGTCATTCTGCAAATGATAGGCTCGTGGCCGGTTTCCACATTCGCTTCCGACCTGCGGAAAATTGTCACCCGCTCGCAAATTGCCTTTGCCTATTTCCTGTTCGCGTTCATTCTGGTTCCGGGGTTTCTGCTGATATTTCTGAAGGAGCGGGATTTCAAGCGAAGAGTGAGATTGCTGGGACCGCTGCTGAACTGCTGGATGAGTTGTCTGAAATACAGTCTGCTCGTGTACTACGCGAAGAAGATCCGGGCCTGTCTGAAGCAAGTGCGACGAGATTGGCGGAACACGGTCGATCGAAACGATCGGCGGGCGATGCTGTCCAAGGCGAGGATCGGCCGCAAGTTCGCGGTTGTTTCCGCGGCATTTATGTACGTGGGCGGACTGTCTTACCGCACCGTTGTGCCGCTCGCGAAGGGACGAATACTGACGCCGATGAACACCACGGTGAGAGCGCTAGCGTGTCCGAGTTACTTCGTCATATTCGACGAGCAGGTCTCGCCCGCATACGAGATCGTCTTCATCCTGCAATTCTTCGCAGGGCTAATCACTTACTCGGTGACGTGCGGCGCGGCCGGATTGGCCGCGTTCTTCATCATGCACGTCTGCGGACAGCTGAACATTCTGATCGGCAAGCTGCAGCGACTCAACAACATGGCAGTGTCCGACGATCGAGCAGTCACGATATCGCTGGCCGCTATCGTAGAACATCAGATAAAAGTGAAGAAGTGAGTCTAGACAAATGAAGATTTAGATATAACAAAATAAAACTTTTAATCATAATAAAACGAAATAATTGTCACCTTTTTTTATTATCTTCTCTACTTTATCTTGTTATATTATTACAAAAGATACAGAACGTCTTCTCAAAACGCTTTGAAATCTCTAACATCGCACGTTTACAGTTTTTTGAAACAAATAGAGGAAGCTATGAGATATATATGGTTGGTGGAAATAGTGGGATCTACTATACTTCTATGTCTTGTGGGGTACTACGTCATTATGGTAACCATAACAGATCAGACGACAATGGGTTTGATCAATTTTCGCGACAGTGAACATTTTTATCCCAAACACAATTAAAAGCGATATTTTATTTTCACGTAGAAACTTCGAAATATAAATTTAAAAAATTATTATCGCGCTTGTGTAAGCCATGAGCGTTACACAATTGTATTGCATTTATAGGAATGGGAAAGCAGCGACGCTACAGCCATGCTAACCATGTCTGTGATACTTACATCTTTCACGTTTTCGATTTTTACTATCTGTTACGTCGGTCAGCTTCTGACAGATCAGGTAATGAACGTCAACGAGTTGTCGTTTGCTGTAAAAATTGAACATCGATGTTCTCTCCCGAGTTCAATTCACGAGAAGACGACTGATAAGTATCCGAAACGACATTGCTTGTTGACAAGTTTCATTCTTCAGAGAAACGCGTCGTTACTTATCATCTGTCTCACATACGTAATTGTTTAATTGTGACAGAGCAATGAAGTCGGATTGATGACGTCTATGACAGATTGGCATCGTCTTTCTTACAAAAAAGCTCGCATGTTGATCTTGGTAATGGCGATTTCCAACATTCCCGCAAGAATATCCGCCGGCCGGATGATTGAGATGTCTCTACCCACGTTCGGTAACGTTTTTTTTTTTTTTTTTTTTTTCACAGAAAAATCCGCGCTAGCATTCGAATCAAAACACGCACGTTTTGTTTTATTATTAGATTATCAGAACTTCAATGGCGTACTTCAATCTGCTTCGAAAATTCATCATGTGATTTCAATAAATCGCGTTCACGGCTTACCCTAGTTTGTAACAGAATGTTACAAATTTGCGTATTAATTTGTAATCGATGTTACTCTGACAAATAAAATATGATACAACGTACGTTCCATTTTTAATGTTTTTTTTTTTACTCCGTAAAGAAGAATAAAATAATCTATCAAACAATTCGACGAACTCTCTTCTACGGCTTTTTCATATTTGGCAAAAAAGTTTTAATCGCTCCTGACTGAAGTTTAAGACGACTATCGACGCTACGAGTTGTGTGATTCGCGTAATTAACAATTCGCATGTAACTTTTTCTCCAGCGTGGTCGATCTATGATCCGTGACCAGACGCAACGTTTATTCATAAAAGCGGTTTTTGTTGCGAATCAATGTTACACCCTGCAATTAACTGCAACACGAGCAAAAACTCGCGCACATTCAACCCCTTCGTATGTACGAAAACTTGTAACTTGCGGTGCGGTCGAATCGCGCACGTGTGTATGTACGCGCCGTGGTTGATACATTCACGCAGACGCGAATACGTGCAGCCGACCAAGTTACGTCCGCCAGTTGCAATCGCGTGACCATTACGCGAACAAGCAATCGAGAGAAATTCTCTTTTTCCTCGATATGTACGCCGTGATCAAAGGCGTCGCTGGTTCGCGCAACGTCAACTACAACGACGACATAAGATACACTGTGCGGGTGCACCGACTAATCTTGGGACTGATCGGCGTGTGGCCGGTCCTGGGAAAGCCTCAGTACAGAAAGAGATTGCTGAAGTCGCTCCTCAGGATCGTCTGTTGCTTCCTGCTGTCGTTCAATCTGATACCGTGGATGCTATACATGTTTCTGATCCTGGACACGTTCAAGAGTAGGATCAAGATGCTCGGCGGGCTCTGCTTCTACAGCATGGTACCCGCCATGTACTGCGTGCTGATGCTGCAGAAGAATCGCATTGGCGAATGCGTGCGGCACGTGGAGGAGGACTGGAGAAACGTGAGGGACGCAAACGATCGCAGAATCATGCTGGACCGGGCGAAGTCCGGGCGTTTTATTCTCATCTGCACCACGTTGTTCCTCCTCACCAGCGGCCTGTCCCACCGTCTGATTCAGCCGATATTCCGCGGCAAGATCGTCATCGGTAACGTCACCATCCGTCCGCTGGTGCAGGGTAATTACTTCATCTTCTTCGATCCGCAGCAGAGTCCCGCGTACGAGATAGTGTTCTCGATGCACTTGCTGACAGGCGTCGTCATATACTTCGTGACGGCCAGCGTCTGCGGGGTCACCGCGTTGTTCGCCATGCACGCCTGCGGACAGCTCGAAATGCTGTCCGCTTGGCTGGCAAATTTGACGAACGAGAACCGACGACCGAAGAATCTCACCGCTCAAAACTTGGCAGTGATCGTCGCGCGTCACGTGAGAGTACGTCAGTGAGTAGCTGAAATCATTACACATCTGTTTTTTTTTAATCTGTTGATAAATAAATTTATTTTGTGGTTGTGGCTAGTGTTACATTAGAATTAATTATCGCATTACGAAAATAATTATTTCGCTTTTGACGTTTTCGCATTTTGATGAAGAAAAATAATATATATATTTATTTTACACTAAATGTAAATTATTCGCCACACACATTTTTATTATATCTAACAAAAAAACTATTTTATTATCTAAAAAAAGTAGTTTAGCATAATGTGTTACATATCATTACGCAATTATTCAAATTTTAGATTTTTACATCAGACACAAGATGTCGTAGGAGAAATGTGTTTTATCGAAGTTATCGGGAGCACTTTAATATTATGTCTCTTAGGATATTATGTAATAACGGTATGCAGAAGAGAGTAAACACATTAACAACCAAATGATTATCTTGCATCTCACTTTATACGTTTCTATTTTCTAATACTACTACATTTTTATAATAATTCATTCTTTTTAGGGTTGGGAACGAAACGATTCACTCTCCACCTTGACTTATGCCATAATGCTCTTGTCTTTTACTTTCAACATTTTCATATTGTGTTACATTGGCGAAGTTTTAAACAGTCAGGTAAGGTACGTAGATAACGATAATATACATCAAATATTTTTGTTTGGAAAAATTAATAAACTAAAAAACAACACTGAATAATATATTCAAAAAAATTTGTATTAAATAATTAAAGATAACAAATAAGAGATATTATTATTCCTATATAATGAAATAAAAGGAACTAAAGAGATGGAACTGACATTGTTTTACTACGTGTACTTGTTTACTTGAAGTTGTGCACTTGTTGCGCTTTCCTTGACAGGGGAGTAAAGTAAATACAACTTGCTGCACGATCGATTGGTATTGTCTGCCTAATAGAGAAGCTCGTTATCTTATTCTCGTGATCGCCATGGCCAGTTATCCTTCGAAACTTACGGCGGGCAAAGTGATCGATCTTTCGTTCAGCAGTTTCGGTGCCGTAAGCAACTTTATTTATATTTATCTATTTATATTACTTCTTTGATATACAATGATATAATTACAGACAATTTTTACAATAAAATTGTAGTATATAATGTAATAGTTGGATTGTTTTATATATTTTTTATCTAAATAATAATTGTTATTTCTTTTAGATTGTTAGGACCGCGATGGCGTATTTAAATTTGCTTCGGACGGTCACTATGTAACAACACAAATTATATCACACGAGAGACTTTTACGTTGTATAGAGCAAGTGCATATACTTGTAATTTAAAATAGTATTTATGTAAAATCTACGTACTTCTTGTCTTTGTTACTTACATAAATTTTTATTATCCTGAAATTTTTCCATTAAAAAGGAAATACATCGATTATTAATATAAAAGTTGACTGTGTAAGTATTAAAGAAATATATTAAAATAAACTAATTATTAATTCGACATATTGATAATGTGACAATTGTGTGATTTCTTTTGTAACAATGAGTCTCAAGTTGTTCGAAGCACTTTTATCGAAATGAAATATTGTCTTTCTTCAAGACACGTCCTGCGAAGTTTAAAACGCGGTCTTCAACTTACGCTTACTTCAATGCTGTTTCTCTCCCGTTTATTAACGTCGCAGTGCTATTATAAGATGCACCTACAGGAAATGTGTCTCGAAACATCACATGCTCTTTTCTCGTACTTCTCTTTTCAATATTTCACAGATTTCGATATTTCACAGATTTTTCTTCGTGATAGCTAGTGCGTTGGTTTCCCTTTTTCCCGTTAAAAAAAAAAAAAAAAACCGGAAAGTAGCGCAAGCGCAAATCATGGCGCGAACGAAGTGCGAATAAGCATCGACTCTCAGTGTCGGACGTTCGTATCGCAACAATGGAAACTTCATCCAGAATCATATAATCCATCTCTTATCCCAATTCTCGCGACGAGTTTTTCAATCGCGATTACAAGGACGATCTTCGAGTCAGCGTACAGCTGAACGTCTGGACTCTGAAACCGATCGGCACCTGGCCGAAATCCTTGGACCACGCCTGGCTCGAGACGTTGTGGTCCAGAGTTGCTGAACGCAAGTTGCTACGGACTGCTGGCTCTGATTCTGATCCCTTGCGGCATGTACATCGTTCTGGAGATCAAGGATTTCTACAACCAGCTGAAGCTCGGCAGCGCGCTCAGCTTCTTCATGATGGCCGTGATGAAGTACTGTGCGTTGATCCTACGCGAGGATGACATTCGCAGATGCGTCGACTACATCGAGAGCGACTGGAAGAACGTGAGATATACGGAGGATCGCAAGATCATGCTGGAAAACGCGAACTTCGGACGTAAGCTGGTGATCGTCTGCGGCGCGTTCATGTACGGCGGCGTTCTTTTCTATTACGTCGCGGTGCCGCTCACTTGCGCCAAAATCGTCGAGGAGGACGGCAATTTGACTTACCGCAGACTGGTCTATCCGGTGCCCAAGGTGATCGTCGACACACGCCGGAATCCCGTCAACGAAATATTCTACTTTCTTCAGCTGATGTCCGGTTTCGTCGCCCACAACATCACGGTCAGGTGCTCATGTCCTGGTTGAATCATTTGGTTGACGGTCGGGAGGGTGTCACCGATACTGTGGACGAGAGATTGGCCAGCGTCATTCAGCTACACGTACGCATCTTAAAGTAAGTGATCTTGAATCCGTCGAAATGCTATACATTTACATACGGCATTGTTTTCTAATTCTTTCTGTAAAGAAAAAGTAAATTGTTTCACAAATTTTAATACTTATAAAAAATTTTGCTATAAAATATTACGTAAAAAAGAGTTTTTTACATTACAAATTACATTTATTTAACAATTAGACAGAGTAATTATTTATAAATATTAAATATGTAATTATTACATAGTGTTTGGAAAAACTTATTATTGTATATTTAAGTTGTTTGTTTTTCGCATTTTAGTTTTATATCGCTAACTGAAGAATTGCTGCACGAAATATCTCTGATGGAAGTAGTCGGATGTACAATGAACATATGTTTCCTTGGATATTACTGCATGATGGTATTTTAATAATAAATTTATTTATATTGTCAAAACAATAAGTAAGCAAGCAATTGTTTTATCGAATCTTGCTTGCGTCGCTCATTTGCGAGTTACAAACGTGTATTGTAGGAATGGGACTCTCTTCAAACAACCAGTTAGCGGCTTGACATATCTGATACTTCTCGTCTCAGTTACATTCAACATATTTATATTTTGTTACATAGGTGAACTTCTAACGGAACAGGTAACAAAAATGTTATTAGACAAGTTTTGTAACAGAATTACGATGGAGATTTCTTATACTTGACTTTTGAACAGGTCGTGAAAGTGCGCGAGAGCTCGTACATGATCGATTGGTATCGATTGCCGGAGAATAAGAGCCTTGCCGTCATCCTGATAATATGTATGTCGAATGCGACCACCAGACTCACTGCCGGAAATATAATTGAACTGTCTATTAGCAGTTTCGGTGACGTAAGAGAAAATTATAAAAAAAATATACAGTATTATTTATAATTTTATTTCTGACAAATATCACACAAAATTATTTATAAAAATAGGTTATCAAATCATCTGTCGCCTACTTGAACATGCTACGACAGTTTACGACTTGAGAAAGCGTGCGATTTGAATTATAGTAGTATTACACACACTCACAGTGGCATTAACTTGTTGACGATCCATGGCAGCAGCAATTATCTCAGTGACTGTACTGCAAAGTAGACAATAAAAATAACGTAATATCGCATTGTTCGAATTTACCAATGCCGCGTGTATATAACAACAATATTTTTACAAATGTCATTTAAGTAATGTTGGAACGCGAGTAATTTCTGTCTTACAAAATCACTTTTGCACATTTATTTCACGAAACGCAATAATATTTATTTTATTTTCACTTCTCCACGCATATGATAAATATTGTACAAATACAAATGCGTTACATTATACTGTGCCATACTGTACGCAATAAAATTGCACGCACGCGACTCTTTCCGATTACTCGCAGAAGAGTATTCTTGCAAAGTATGCAGACTGCGCGATCATAATTCATGAGCGGAAAGTAACAGGTTTTTCGCGAGAGAAAGAGAGAAAGTCACCCTCTCGCGGAAGTTGCAAAGACCGTACGGTCTGTAAAGTTCACCCTTCGTATCCTGGCGATATTATTATTTTTTTTCATCTGGAAGGGAAAAGTTACTTGGAACGGCGCAACCGCGGCGTTTGACTTTTTACCCTCGCGTGATCCTGTTTGCCAGTAGCCGTCGAGCTCTCGCGCTTCAACAATGCACGGAACCCCATTGCGGAAGATCAACCTTCCTCCCGTCTACGATCACAAGAAGCACACGCAACTGAGCATCCAGCTGAATCGCTGGCTGCTGAAACCGATTGGCGTCTGGCCGAAATCGGTGGAAACCACATGTATAGAAAAATACGTGTGCGCGTTGGTAAATGTGATTTGCACGGGACTGATCGGTTTTCTTTTTATTCCCTGCGCCGTCTACATCGCGCTCGAGGTCGAGGACACGTACAACACCCTAAAGCTGTCCGGTCCGCTGAGCTTCTGTCTGATGGCCATCGTCAAGTATTCCTCGTTGATCTTCCGCGAGAACGACATTCGCAGAGGCATCGAGCACATCGAGAGCGACTGGATGAATACGCGACATTACGACGATCAGAGCATCATGATCAGGAACGCGAAGTTCGGTCGACATCTCGTGGCGATCTGCGCGTTCTTCATGTACGGCGGCGCCGTGTTTTATTACCTCGCTATGCCGTTCGGCAACGGCACGATCACGGAGAGTGACCTGAACTTAACGTATCGCCCGCTGGTGTACCCGGTCGCGCGAATGATCGTGGACGCGCGGCACAGTCCCGTCAGCGAGATCTTCTTCTGGATGCAGTGTCTGTCGGGCTTCATCGCGCACTCCATCACGACCGGCGCTTGCAGCCTGGCCGCCGTGTTCGCGATGCACGCTTACGGCCGTCTGGAGGTTCTGATGCGGTGGATCGAACATCTGGTGGACGGACGGGATGATCTGTACGACAATGTAGATGAGAGATTGACGATGATCGTGCAGCAACACGTGAGAATTTTACGGTGAGTCGTTTCTTGGCTGTTGACCCACGACGGGCAATCGACGCTTCAATATAACTGCGCGCATTCGAATCAAAGATGATCCAAGATTTAATTTTCTGTGTTTTTGTACGAAATTAAATACAAAATGTAATTAATTTTTACATGAAATACGTAGTTTGTTATAGCCATAATTGATGCAATTTGTTATTTTGCAGTTTTATAGAATTAACGGATAGAGTGCTGCGTGAAATATCTATGGTGGAAATTGTGGGATGTACGTTAAACATGTGTTTTCTCGGATATTATACTATCACGGTACGCATATCGTACAACAAGTACGTACCGTAACATCGTTCTCAAGTATCTATTACATACATAAAGCGACACGCACGCAATGCGTCTTGTTGTCGAATACAGGAATCGTTACGTTTATTTTTTTTTTTTTTTTTTGCAGGAATGGGAGAGCAAAGAGCCTGCGAGTTACATAACTTATACCGTTCTGCTTATATCTCTCACATTCAATATTTTCATATTTTGTTATATTGGTGAGCTTGTCGCCGAGCAGGTATAAACGCAATCGTCTAAACTTTTATCGATTGCATGTACGTTATTGCACATTTGCACAGACGAGAGAAAAAACTAATTATGTTTCTTTTACTTTTCTCTGGAACAATTCATTATAATTATTAAGATTTTTTTTTACACAAATTCGATCTGATTTCATAAAGAAATTCTTATTGTGATATGTAAGCGCAAATATTTGTATTAAAAAAAAAAAACACACACAAAACTGAAGGAAACAATCCTGTGAATAGTGCAGAAAAATCGGCGACATATCGTACTTGATCGACTGGCATCGTCTACCGGAAAGAAAAGGTCTCGCTCTCGTACTGATGATCGCCATATCTAATTCGTCGGTCAAACTAACGGCTGGAAATCTCTTCGAGCTGTCTCTCGGCACTTTCGGCGACGTGAGTACTTGTATCAAGCAAATGTTTGTTCGCAAACAGCACGAATTACATTCTGTTCATTCAATCGATAGGTGGTCAAAACATCGGTCGCTTACTTGAACATGTTACGTACGTTAACTTCGTAAAAATTATTGGCCAAAAATTATTGATGCATGTGTTGAATGCCAATTAAATACAGTTGATTACGTATATATATATATATATATAAAAGAAATATAAAAAGTCTACAGGTTTAATAAATAGAAAGCTTATTTACTAAAACAATTCTTGAAATCTTTGACGACTTTAACTATCTCGTATCTCTTTTCTTGTAAATTTTTCTCTGATCACTATATAACATACTGACATTATACCACAGTCCGCGCAATTATTTCTCCATCGGTCTATCGAGCAACAACATAAGACGTACAACGTGCACAGATTAATCAGTAATATGTGCTCGCACAAGTTGTATCTTATCGATCGCTTCTAGCCCTTCGAAAAAAAAAACTCGATGCTTCTTCTTTCGCACCATCTATACTCATTGAAAAACGTTCAGAAAAACGCGCAGACCCTGAGAACGAGCCTGCTGTTCTTCTTCCGTTGCAACATTGACGCTCGATAGTTCGCGGGAGATTCGATCATGTTGCACTCCTTTCGCGCGTTTCCGACGCACAACATCGCGTACGAGCGCGACAGCGATTACAGCATTCAGCTGAATCGCTGGTTCCTCAAGCCTCTCGGCGCCTGGCCCGATACCGGCGCGACGATCAGCGTAATAGACAGAATACTGTCGCGCTGCATCCAATTCGTCTGCTACTCCCTGATCGTCATCACGTTGATACCTTGCGCGCTCTACATTATGCACGAGCCGGACGTGCGCTTGAAGCTGAAGGCTTTCGGTCCCATGATACACTGGCTGATGGCCGGCGTGAATTACTGCTCGTTGTTGCTGCACAGCTACGATATACGCAAGTGTGTGGATCACATGCGCGACGACTGGCGGGTCGTGGGGAGAACGTGGGATCGCGAAGTGATGCTGCGCAACGCTAAGTTCGGCAGATTCATGTCCAGCTTCTGCGCGGTCTTCATGCAAGGCGGCGTGTGCTCGTACAGCATCGTCACCGCGATAACACCGATGGTCATTCAGATCGACAACGCTACCATAAAGACGCACCAGCTGCCGTGTCCGTTCTATATCGAGTTCATAGACGCCCGATACAGTCCGGCGAACGAGATCGTGATCTGTCTGCAGTTGCTTTCGGCCGTTATCGTGAACTCCGTCACGGTGGGTACCTGCAGCCTCGCCGCGGTCTTCGCCACGCACGCCTGCGGTCAGCTGAGCATTTTGATGTTAAGACTGGACGAGCTCGTCGACGGGACGGAAGACAAGCGCGAGATCACGCATCGAAAGCTGGCTCTCATTGTGGAGCATCATCTACGTGTGCTAAGGTACGTGGAACGATTGATATAAGTAATCCGAAACGACGCTTAGATAGCGACATATCACAATGTTTTGTCATCTTTTAGAAGAACAAACGTTCAAACACTCATTATCGCACGAATCTTAGAATTCTATGATCCTTAAACATATAGAGATTTGATGAAATCTGTAAATTTTCTACTGTAAAAGAGTTTTGGGCACATCACGTGTAATCTCGTGAAAAATGGATTTTTATTGGTTTTTATTTTCAGTTTTGTATCGCAGATAGAAGCGATTATGCATCAGATTTGTCTCGTCGAGTTGTGGAGTTGCACAACCGACATATGCTTGCTCGGATATTACATGATCACGGTAAAGTCTCACATTAAAGAGTCTCAATTAATGTAAAATGCAAATAACATACATTCTCTTTAAAATATTTTTTTTTTTTTTCAAACGTCATGTAATATTAAAATTATCGTATGCAGATTTATTCTCTTCATAATAATCATTTTTATATTTTTCGCATATACATACTGTTATTTTTAGGAATGGTATCTGCACGATACTAAAACTTTGCTTACGTATTTAACCATATTCGTCGCCAAGTCGGGCAACATTTTTATATATTGTTACATTGCCGAAATTCTCACGGATCAGGTAGCTGCATTGTGTACTTACATAAATCTTTTTTGTTCTCTTTTGTTTATAACATATTCAAATAATATTGTGACCCGCCACAGAAGCATGGAACAAATCAGTGTTTGTACAGTGTCAAAAAATAGGCGAAATGGCGTATATGACGGAGTGGTACCGATTACATCATAGAATTGCGCTTGGCTTGATTTTGATAATCTCGCGATCAAACGCCGTCGTAAAAATAACCGCCGGCAAAATGGTTCAACTCTCTATCGCGACTTTTGGAGACGTAAGTCCGCTCGATAACTCGTGAACTTGCAATATAGATAACAAAACATCGTAAGACAAGTTTATATCCACAATTTTTCACAAAGTTTGTTACGAAATCTCATACTTCCAATAAAATTGTAACTCAATATTTACACAATTATTTCAGGTAATGAAAACGGCGTTTGCATATTTAAATATACTCAGAACAGTAACAATGTAACAAAGATTAGATAATAATATTTTTAATATAACAGTTATAATAAAAACAAATCCAGTGTATAAATTTGATTTGTTAATAATCAATACGTAAAGTGATTTGATTCTCTTATATCAATTAGCATCTTTTACCTTTTATTAACGTCCATTATGTAATAGATATTTTATCTTGTTAACAAAATGCAATGCACACAACGTTTTTTTTTTATTCTTCCAAAAAACGACGACTGTAAAATGTTATCGCTGATTGTGAGACTTTTCGGAGACTGTTCAACCAATTGTGTTTACACGTTGTAACTAGCTTTATTGCGCGCAACAATATGCTGCGATTTGACGCAACAGGTCGGAGTAAGTATCGATTTACGTGTTGTCTCAGACCAGACGGCAATTTTTTTCTCTGTCTTGCCCGTGTCCGCGCAGACGCTGGTTGAACTACTACTTCGTTGACAAACGCGAGCGGTAGTCAATGAATCAGTATCCGACGGAGCTATTGCGAATCAAGCATGAAGCAAATCTCACGTGCGTTCACGACGGACGTTTACAAACGGGACGCCGATTACAGTCTTCAATTGAATCGCTGGTTCTTGAAGCCGATCGGCGCCTGGCCGGAATTGCCAACGAATTCGGTCAGCAGAAACGTTTTAATGACAATCCTTAGAGTAACGTGTCACTCATTAATAGCCATCACCGTGGTGCCTTCTATGCTATATATATTCTTTGAAGAGAAGGACTTCCGGTTGAAGCTCAAAGCGATCGGACCGACGAGCCACTGTCTAATGGGCGGCATCAATTACTGCTCGCTGCTGCATCATAGCGACCGAATACGCAAATCTATCGAGCACATGAAGACCGATTGGCGCACGACGAAGAAGGAGCACGATCGGGAGGTGATGCTGAGGAACGCTCGAGTCGGGCGCGTCATAGCGGGCGTTTGCGCGTTGATTATGCAAGGTGGTGTTATCTGTTACAACATAGCAAGAGGAATGTCGCCGATAATCGTGGTTATCGGCAACGAGACGATCGCGATAGGTCGTTTACCGTGTCCGGCTTTCAACAAGATCGTGGACACCAGATTCAGTCCGGTGTACGAAGTGGTGCTCGCGCTGCAAGTTCTCTCCACCATTGTGGTGAACAACATCACGATCGGCGCGTGCGGCCTCGCTGCTGTTTTTGCGATGCACGCCTCCGGTCAGCTCAACGTGGTGATACTGCGTCTCGAAGAGCTCGTCGACGAAAAACGAGAGATCCTTCAGCTCCGACTGGCGAGAATTGTCGCGCGGCATCTGCGAGCGTTGAGGTACGAGAGATTTTCTTTCAATATTCACACCTAGAGACGAAATTAATTATTAATTTATTGTATTAAAACTTTTAACAAACAATAATAATATCGACTTTACTAACAACTCCATTTTTTTCAATGTGTAAAACGTTGGAAAACTTTAGCGCGAATATAAAATAATGTTACATATTAGCACACGCATGAGCAAAATTATTGATACAGCTGAGAATGTTGATCGTTGTTATTTCCATTTCAGGTTTCTCTCACATATGGAGACAATTATGAATCAGATATGCTTTGTGGAGTTGGTCGGATGTACATTCAACTTGTGCATGCTAGGATATTACACCATTACGGTATGCTAAAAATGTCAAAAAAAGGTGAATATGCATAAAATTCGCATATTATTATTTTTTTTTTTTTTTTAATTTTACTTTTTTATCGCACACGTCGTCATTTTCCATATCGTGTCTTTCAGGAATGGCAAGAAGAAAGTGCAAACACCATAATAACGTATGTCATGATATTAACGGCGATGATGTTCAATATTTTTATATTCTGCTTTATCGGTGAACTCGTAACGGATCAGGTAAAGTAATCACATGTCTTTAATGTGCGAGTTTTGTTTTCTGATAATTTATCAGAAACATCATTTATACCAATAAATCACGACAGTGTAAAAAAGTCGGCGAAGCAGTTTACATGACGAATTGGTATTCCCTGCCGCCTAAAACCGCTCTCGATCTACTTTTAATAATCGTGCGATCGAGAATCGTTATCAAAATCACAGCCGGAAAAATATTTCATATGTCTATTCCGACTTTCGGTATTGTGAGTATCGTGAAGATCATATACAAATGTGATTATTGTGCACATGCATACGTTAAAATTACTTATTTATAAAAAAATATATATATTTATATATTTCAGGTAATTAAAACATCTGTCACATATTTGAATATGCTTCGAACTTTAACAATGTAAATAATACATATACGTTTAATAAAAATGTGTATATAAATCTAGTAAAAACTATTTCATATCGTTGTAGAAGAGAATTCTTTTCGCGATTCTTACCGATTGCTTGCGAAAATACATCCACGGCAAAAAAAAAGCAAATTGCGTATATGCGTTATATCCCCAGAAAATTCAGACACACGTCGTGCGAGGGAAAAACCGAATCTCTTCTTTTTTTCTCTTGCTGTCGATACGATTATAAAATGCACTCTTTACTTCCTACACACGATTCTTCCTTCTTTTTCGCGGAAGGAAGGTTTCACGCGCGCAAACGCACAGTACTTACACACGCCGTAAATCCTTTTCAAGAAACAAATGTTATAAATATTGCAATTCTCTCTGACTTTTGCGCGAAGACTAGAGAAGTGTTTTCCAAATAATTTATAAGTGAAGATCGTCGAAGTGTACAAGGAACGGTTCAATCTCTTCCCTGATAAAACTCACTAGCTGATATAAAATGCACCCTTCAACTTTCTAACTTGGTCGTTTCAACTCTTCCTTCGAGGAAGAGTTACTTTCTTCCCCCGGTATGGCGCAGTCGCCTTTGCTTTCTCACATCCGAGACTTTACGCAATCCTGTCAGTTACTTCCGAGCCTCAACGATGCGTGGAACTTCCATACTTGAGTCGAACTCCATCGCGACCGCTTATAGTCACGAAGAAGACGTGCAGCTGAGCATTCAGTTGAATCGTTGGTTACTGAAACCGTTTGGTGCTTGGCCAAAATCACACGAACTCTCGTGGACAAAAAAATTTGCGTACGTGTTGATAAACGTAGTTTGCACCGGTTTGATCGGTTTCCTCTTCGTACCCACCACCGTTTACGTCGCGCTCGAAGTCGAGGGCATATACAACGTTTTGAGGCTCCTCGGACCGCTGAGTTTTTGTCTGATGTCAATTGTAAAATATTCATCGCTGATTTATCGCGAAAGTGATATCCGCATCGGTCTCGAATACATTGAGAACGACTGGATGAACACGCGACATTACGGCGATCGAACGATCATGATCAGAAACGCGAAGTTCGGCCGACGTCTCGTGATGATCTGCATGTTCTTCTCGTACGGTGGTGCAGCGTTTTATTATCTCGCTCTGCCGTTTATCAACGGCAAAATTACGGAGCCTCACATAAATTTGACGTATCGGCCTCTGATGTATCCGGTTGCTCGAGCGATTGTCGACACGCGTTACAGTCCTGTCAGTGAGATTTTTATGTGGCTGCAGTGTTTGACAGGCTTCGTCGCGCACGGCATCACGGCCGGTGTTTGCAGTCTCGCCGCCGCATTCGCGATACACGCTTACAGTCGCTTGGAAGTTTTGATACAGTGGATCGAACATTTGGTAGACGGACGAAAAGATTTGTACGACAGCGTGAACGAGAGATTGGCCATAATTATTGAGGAACATGTGCGAATTTTACAGTGAGTTGTTTTATGTCAAATAAACTTCTCTCTCATTGTCACTCGTTTATTATTATCGACACTATTCTCAATTTGTTTTCAATTGTTATTGTCTAATACGTTTTTACACGAATAATATTATTCAAGAAAAATAAAATAAAATATGAGAAAAAAAAGTTTTTTTAAAAAAATAATAGAATATGGTACACAATGTCAACTATATATATTCACTTTTCACAGTTTTATATCTCTAATAGAAAAGATACTTCATGAGATATCCCTCGTGGAAATTGTAGAATGTACTTTGAACATGTGTTTTCTCGGATATTACGTTATAATGGTACGCATTTCGTATGAAAGTACGTACTTGCGAGCACACATACTTGCGCAAGTGATAATATTCAGGTAACGCTCCACGTGTTTCCCGAATATAGAAGTATTCAAATTTATAGGAATGGGGACTCGGCGATTTTGCAACTAACTTAACATACATTATTCTCCTTTCATCTTTCATCTTCAATATTTTCATATTTTGTTACATAGGAGAACTTGTTGCGGAGCAGGTACGATTTGCAACTGTTCGGCCGTTCGTCTTCATAGTAATTTCATTCGCAAATATATAATTTTAAACAAATAATGTTGCCAGCAATAATAATTAACTAATTCTGTAAATACAATTCTGCAAATGTCGACCTATATGTGTGTGAATGTACTTGATATAAAATTACTTAGTAAAGTTATTCCGCAAGCAGTGCAAAAAAGTCAGCGAGATATCGTACATGATAGAATGGTACCGTCTGCCGGGAAGAACAGCTCTTGCTGTTATTTTAATGATTGCAATGTCAAATTCATCTGTCAGACTTACAGCCGGGAATTGTATTATTATTGTATTATTATATATTGCGACAATTACATTACTTTGTTAACTAATACGTTCTTCTCTCCATGTTTGTCTCTTCATAACTTACAGTATTTATTAAATAAACAGGTGATTAAAACATCTATCGCTTACCTGAACATGTTACGTACCTTAACTTCGTAAACAAGTGAGTAAAGAAAAGCTGTCGCCGTCATATTCTGATGTGATTACGATTTCTAATTCCTCTTAAAACTCACTGTCGGAAATCTCATCGAGTTGTCTATTGTTAGTTGTGAGCAGTTTTATTCACTCAACGTAAGTATTGATATAAATTCCTCGCATGAAAACGTGATCTCTTGATTTTCCTATACCACTTGTTTAGAGTTTGAATGACTTATATCTTATTACACATGAAAAAAAATAGATGATTATGACGGCATTGCCTATTTAAACATGTATATGTAAAAATAGATTTTGACGAAATTAAAAAATTGCTTTTGCTTAAACATAAAATTGTTTTACTCTATTATAATATGTGTGTGTTACGTCAATCAATCTCAAGAGATTTTATCAAAAATAAAATTTTACTTTCTTTCGTTTAATTTTATTTAATTTATTTCGCGTCTTTGTTTTAAGTAATTGAGAGCATCCGCAGTATAATTTAAATATATTTGAGAAAATTTTTGAGAAAAAAAATAAGCGCTTTTATTTTGTGAAACATTTTGCACGTAATCTCCGTGTTGCACAAAAACTCTCGTACTTCCTTAAAACGCGTTTCTATTCGCGAAACTGTCACCGCAATACTTGCACGGCGAACACACTTCTAATTATCGATTAGACATGCATGCGTGTCTCTCTCTCAGAAGATTCGTTATTTTGTTCGTTTACCAAACCGCTCTATAGATTCGCGCAGGCGCCCGTTTCAAATACAGCACAAAGTTGCTCGTCGCGGACAGTGCGCCGTGTGAGTTCGCGAAGCGATCATGATGTATGAGCGTATGCCAACGAGCTTCGAAGTCACGAGCAATAACAATTACAGCCTTCAGCTGGCACGATGGTTTCTGATACTAATCGGCGCCTGGCCGCAACTGAGCACCGCGACAAAAATGCGGAGACTTCTCTCGCATGTGCACGTGCTCGCTTGCTCGTTCCTCATTGCGGTCATTATGGTGCCGTGTCTGTTATACGTGATGGTAGAAGAAAAGGACATTGAGATAAAACTAAATACCATGGGTCCGTTGAGCCACTGGATGATGGGCATGATTAATTATAGCTTACTTGTCGCGCACAGCGACAACATTCGCAAGTGCGTGCGACACATGGAAACCGACTGGAGCCTCGTACGTAAAATCGAGGATGAACGTGTGATGCTGCGACACGCCAAAATCGGTCGTTACGTCACCGGTTTCTGCGCGGTGTTCATGCAGAGCGGTACGTTGCTCTTCGTCGTCGCCAAGTCGCTGTCGACCACGATCGTTGTCATCGATAACGAGACCGTTTCGGTGCATCCGATGGCCTGTCAGACTTGCCACAGCTTCGTCGACACGCGGTTCAGTCCTGCAAACGAGATCATGGTGGTCGTACTAGTGCTGTCGTGTTTCATAGTGAATTCAGTCACGGTGAGCGCGTGCAGTTTGGACGCGATCTTCGCTATGCACGCGCACGGTCAGCTGAACATGCTGTTTTCGTGGCTGCGCGATCTCGTAAGCGACGATAAGAGTAACGTTGAACAAAAGCTGGCCGTTATCGTGGAGCATCATTTAAGAGTGCTGAGGTGCTTTGCTTAAATATTTAGGTTGCATTTTGTGTGTCATTTTATTATATTGTGGAAGTATATTTGCATATAGATTTAACTGTTAAAAAAAAGAATAATTAACTATATCTCAAAATACGCGCGATATAATTACGTTGATGTGAATTTCAGTTTTATATCACGTATAGAATCTATCATGCAACATATCTGTCTCGTGGAATTGCTGGGATGTACGATGAATATGTGTTTACTTGCATATTATTTTATCACGGTACGCTAAAGATGTAAAAGGTGAATATGTAACGATCGTAATTTTGTTGTTTCTTTGATGACATTTAATTTCTCGAACTATATACTTATATATATTAATATTTTTGAAAGGAAAATCAAGATCCCGTTACCTTTTAATTGCTTTCAAATTGTGGTTTTGCAGAATATGGATACGTTTGATGGGGCAAAAACATTGTCATATGTTATTATATATCTGTCCATGGCTTTCAATATTTTTATATTTTGCTACATCGGTGAGATTCTCGCGGAACAGGTAACAGCTGATTTAGTTAGAAATACACGCGTGATAAGCTAATTTAAGTGCTATATTTTTTCATCACAAAGTGTTTTAATTTATTGAATTTGTTAACGCGATAGTGTAAAAATGTCGGCGCAAAAGCATACATGATCAAGTGGTACAAGTTACCGCCCAAAACGGCTCTCGGACTTGTTTTAATAATAGCACAATCGAATAATGTTATCAAATTAACTGCTGGAAAATTATTTCAATTGTCAATCGCAACTTTTGGTGATGTAAGTAATTACGATAAAAACATCGCACATAATTGAAAAAATATATATACTGTTTAATTCAATAAAGCTTCAACGTATTCTTATATATTTTTACTTTATATATTCAACTAATTGTACAAATAAATTGTTATGTAACGTACGTTCTCCCTTTACATCAATTATTTTACACTTGTATGAAACTAATGTTAACGTTTTCGAAATTCTTAATTTATATCGTAAACAGAAAAGAAGATATTGCTCTTTCAGGTAATTAAGACTTCTATGGTATATTTGAATATGTTGCGAACGATGGGTCCGTCTGCAATAAACTAACTTATAGAGACCGTGTGTAAAGAAAATATATTTTGTATAGAACTGTGATAGTAGAAATATTTAATAAATAGAATGAGAAAATATACGAGTACACACATATACGTTGCACATATAATATTTTTTATATTTAACTATTTGTAAATCAGTAAATTGATACGAGAGAGTTGCAAAAGTTATTTCGAAAAATTTAATTGTTTTAAGATAATTATATACACTTTCACACAAAGATAAAAATAGATATTTGTTTGCAAAAAGTGTGCATGCGATATATCGCGCGCAAGAGCTATGTAAATATACTTGCAACATTATGCAGATTATGTACATATGTTCGTCGGAAGTTCTTCGTTCGGCAGCCAATGCTTCGCATTCCGCGAGCAGCAATTATTGATTCCGACATGCACGCGTGTTTCTCTCATTGTCAGAAAGCACATTACACTGTTCCGTTTGTTCGAGCCGCTCTGAAGATTCGCGCAGGCGCTTATTCGAATGTACGTAATTTCAACAGGTGCACCGTGTCCCGTCGCAAGACAGTGCACCGTGCGCCTTCGCGAAGCGAAGTATCATGACTTACTCCGTGCCAATGAGCATCGGTTTTTCGTACAAAAGCAACAACGAATACAGTCTTCAACTTACTCGTTGGTTTCTGATGCCGATTGCAGCTTGGCCGCGAACAAGCACGTCGACGTCAGTGAGAAAAGTTTCCTCGCACGTGCACATTCTCGCTTGCTCATCCTTGATAGCGGTCGTAATGGTGCCGTGCATGCTGTACATGTCCTTGGAGGAGAAGGACGTTCAGATGAAGTTGAGCGCCATGGGTCCGCTCAGTCATTGGATCATGGGCTCGATTAATTACTGGTTGCTACTCGCGCGCAGCGACGACATCCGCGAGTGCGTGTTGCATATGGAGACCGACTGGAGACTGGTTCGTAGATCCGACGATCAGGACGTGATGCTGCGATACGCCAAGATCGGTCGTCTTGTCGCCGGATTCTGCGCGATCTTCATGCAAAGCGGAACGTTTCTCTTCACCATAGCCAAAGCAATGACGTCGATGCCCGTCGTCATCGGCAACGAGACCGCATTGATGCATCCGATGACTTGTCCGATTTATAGCAAGTTCATAGACACGAGATTCAGTCCCGCGAACGAAATTATGTTGGCCGTAGAAATGCTGTCGTGTTTTATAGTGAATTCAATTACGGTCGGTGCTTGCAGCCTCGCTGCGGTCTTCGCGATGCACGCGTGCGGTCAATTGGACATGCTGTTCTCGTGGTTGAACGATCTGGTCGCGGAAGAAGACAAGGGAAACGAGATTGCCGATCAGAGACTGGCTGCTATCGTGGAGCATCACTTGAGAGTGCTAAGGTATTTTGTAAATTTTACTCGAATGCTGAGATTGTTTTTATTATTTTTTTGCAACATGTGCTATATCAAATACAATTGATTATTGAGTTACAACAATTTAGCCAAAATATCAAATATCTAAACATCTTACAATCAATAGTATCCTTTTCTTTTAGTTTTAACAATTTTTTCAAGAGAAAAATGTATAAATATGTAAATATGTTTATTCAACACTATTTTAGTTTTATATCACGTATGGAAAATGTTATGCAATATATCTGTCTTGTGGAATTGGTGGGATGCACACTGAATATGTGTTTGCTTGCATATTATTCTATCACGGTATGCTAAAAATCTAAAAAAGGTGAATATTTATAAAAGCATGTAGAATCGTTCATTATTTACGAAATGTTAAATCGAATTTCTTACTTTTTAGAATTGGAATGATTTTGATGGAGCAAGAATATCGTCGTACGTTATTGTATATGTATCTATGGCTTTCAATATTTTTATATTTTGCTTTATCGGAGAGATTCTTACGGAACAGGTAATATCGTTAAAATATTTTTTTAATATTTTAAATATTTAAGAGACATATTTTTATATACATGTAGTAATACATTGCGCAATTTAATTATTTGCTTTTACACAACAATTCGTTATATTTAACAAATTGTTAAGTGGATTTGATATTCTGCATATTTATCGTCACAAATTTCTATTGAACTAATGTCTTTGATTATTCAGTGCAAAAATGTCGGCGAAAAAGCATACATGATTAATTGGTACGAATTGCCACATAAAACTGCTCTTGGTCTCATTTTAATAATAGCGCAATCGAGTAACGTTATCAAAATAACTGCCGGAAAATTATTTCAATTGTCTATCGCGACTTTCGGTGATGTAAGTAAAATATATTTATCACTTAATGAGATTGTTATTAACAAATATTTCATAATTCATTTTGTACACTTTGTATATATATTTATATGTATAAAATTATATATATATAAAATTTATATATATATAAAATTATTGAATAATTATATTATTATTACATAATTCCTCTTTAATTTCTTTATTTCCATATTTCGTTGCTTATGTTTATCATATCTTCGTGCGATATGTGATGTTGCATAAAATTTGAAAAGTACGATTATATTGTAAATAGGAAGAAAAAGACGTTGTTGTTTCAGGTAATTAAAACCTCCATGGTATATTTGAACATGTTACGAACGATGACACCTACATAAACTATATCAAGTTAGAAAAAAATATGCAAAATATATATTTTGTATAGAAAAAAATGTGTGATATTCATATCAGAATAGGAAAAAGTATTATATAAATAGAAAATATATCTAAATAATTTTTTCCATAATATACACTTCTCTACACACAGTTTTATCACACTTACTTTTCTTTCGGCAAGACAATCTACATCTCTCACAATCAGTGCAGCTTGTGAGAGTATCGATCGACTGGCGATACTTGCGCGCACAAAAATGTTCTACTCTTTGTTTAGTCTGCAACAATGATAGTCACATATCGACGTTTCCTGGCGCAGGCGCCACTTCTTGACTATTGCACGCTTCTCTAATAGTTCATTCAGTAGCACCCGCGCCTTCCGCGACTAATCATGAATTATACCCGCGAGACCGTTGACAAGTCGTATCGGGATCCGAGTAATTACAGTCTTCAGTTGAATCGCTGGTTTCTCAAGCCGGTAGGCGCCTGGCCGAGTTCGGCCACAACGACGATTCGAGAAAAAGTTTTGTCGGTGATACTGATAGTCGTCTGCTGGTCTCTGATAGCTTTCACGGTTCTCCCGTGCATCCTGAACATCCTGTTCGAGGAGACTGACATGCAGAAGAAACTGCGAGCCGTGGGACCGCTCAGCCACTGGTGCATGGGCGGGATGAATTACTTTTCTCTGCTGTTTCGCAGTCGCGATATACGTCAATGCGTGCGGCACATGAAGACCGACTGGCAAACGGTGACGCAGCCCGGAGATCGACAAGTGATGCTGAGGTACGCTCGAGTCGGCCGGTTCGTCGCCGGGTTGTGCGCGATTTTCATGCACAGCGGCGTCTTCTCTCACAGCGTGCTGCAAGCGTTCACCACTCCCGAGATCGCCTACATCGGCAACGAGAGCGTGCAAGTGCACGTGTTACCGTGTCCCACCTACAGCAAGTTCGTGGACATCAGATATAATCCGACGGGTGACATCGCGCTCACGTTGCAGCTCCTCTCGAGCATCGTCGTCAATTCGGTGACGGTCGGCGCCTGCAGCCTAGCGGCGGTGTTCGCGACGCACGCGTGCGGTCAGTTGAACGTGCTGATGAGGTGGCTGAATCAACTGGTGGACGATCGAAAGCAGTTCGACAAGGTGCAACGTCGACTGGCCGTCATCGTGGAGCATCACTTGAGAGTTTTGAGGTACTCTTGCTCGAAGTAAACAATTTTTTGCTTTGTTGATAATTTTCTTTGATATATGTGGAAACCATTTTTTATACTTAAAAATTTTGTTTTAATAATCTTTTTATCCATTTCCTTTTTTGTTTTGTATAAATCTCTGTGTAATTTTGCAGATATTGACACTTTTTATATTGTCGTGTACAGTTTTTATTAATGAATGTTTTTGTCACTCTCGCAACTTCAAATTCAATCGTAAAAATCAAAACGAAAGAAATATGCATATATTTAATGATACGATTGTAACTTACGTTATTTACAGTTTCGTAGCTCGTATGGAGACACTTTTAAATCAGATATGTTTTGTGGAATTGCTAGGATGTACGTTTAACTTATGTATGCTCGGATATTACGTTATCACGGTACGCTAAAAAGTTGAAAAGGTGAATATGTAATTCAGATAGACTTGTTAAAATTTTGGAATTTTTATCATTCATTTTTGTCCAATTTTTTGTACATATATTTTTTACGAAAAAAAAAGAGTAATATAAAAATGCTATATTGTAAGATTTTAATTGCAATAAAATAACGCCATTAATTTGTAACATTGTTGCACAAAATTGTATTGTTTCTAAAAATAATCAGATATCATGCAGTTTTGTAGAGCAATATGCGAAACTTTCAGGGATGGAATGTAATAGAGAAAGAGACATCGATAGCTTACATGATCATATACTTATCCGTGACCTTCAACATTTTTATATTTTGTTATATCGGTGAAGTACTCACAGAACAGGTAAAAACCTTTGTTGTGAAACTTAAATTATTAATTGTAATGAACGTAGAAAAATCACAACTTTGTTATGCGTATAAAAAAAGATGTATTAAAAAAAATAATTCAATAGTGCAAACAAGTAGGCGAAACCGCTTATATGACTGACTGGTACCTTTTGCCTCACAAAACGGCACTTGGTTTTATCTTAATCATTTCCCGATCGAGTATGGTGATCAAGTTGACTGCGGGAAAACTGGTCCATCTTTCCATCGCAACTTTTGGCTCTGTGAGTGCATATGAAGACGTGACATTTTATAATCATATATTTTATATTGAAAACGTTTCAGGTGATGAAGACCTCCATGGTGTATTTAAACATGCTCCGAACTATAACAGCTTCGTAGACAATTACATTATTTTGTACAAAACATTAGCGAATTCTCTAGTTGTCACTACACTTCATATCGTATTTACATTAGATAACATAAATAGTCACATTAAAACGTGAAAAACCATCTATTATAGTATTTCGAATGATCTTTCTATTGTCAATCCTTTGTCACTACTTTCTCCGGTCTTTTAAAACTTTATAAACGTAATTCGATTCTACTTCCTAGAATGTGGTTTATGTAAACCTGACAAGCAAGGATTTTTTTGTGGGAGCGATTGTATCGATTAAACTTCAGTGTCGGTTCTAGTTGTTAAACTTTATACGGTAACGTGTGGCGACGAAACTCCGATCATACTGTCAACTTTATAAACGTAATTCGATTCTACTTCCTAGAATGTGGTTTATGTAAATCTGACAAGCAACGATTTTTTTGTGGGAGCGATTGTATCGATTAAACTTCTTTCGTGTCGGTTCACGAAAGTTTTCCGCAAGTTCGCGCAAGCGCAACTTTCAGTTTCAGTTGCCGCAGTCAGAGCCGCTATTACAGTCACGCGGCAGTGCATCGGTCGCTTTCGCGAAGCGATCACGATGCATTCGAAACGCGTTCTGACGAACGCCGATTTCGAGAACGTCAACGATTACTGCATACAACTAAATCGATGGTTTCTCAAGTCAATCGGCGCCTGGCCGCAACTGAACGCGCCGAGCACAGCCAAGAGAATCGCCGTGTCGATGCAGATCAGTATCTTCGCGATCACGACCGCGATCATCATGATCCCGTGCATACTGTACGTGCTGTTCGAGAACGTGAACATAGAGTCAAAACTGAACGCCGGTGTTCCGCTGATTTTTAGACTTCTGGGAGTGTTGAATTACTGGGTGCTGTTTAAGCGCAACAAAGACATCTACAAGCTCATCCAGCACATGGAGACGGATTGGAAGCTCGTGCAAAGATTCGACGATCGCGAAGTGATGCTGCAGCACGCCCGGTTCGGCCGCTTTGTTGCCGGTATGAGCGCGATATTTTTGTACGTCTCCACAGCTTTTTTCAGCGTGATCAGATTGCTGAGAACCGTCTCGTTCACCGTCGGCAACGAGACCTTCAAGATGTATCCGATGACGTGTCCGATGTACAGCAGAATCATCGACGCGAGATTCAGTCCCGTGAACGAGATCCTGCTGGTCGTGCAGTTCGTGTCGTCGTTCGCATTGAGCTCCGCCACAGTGTCGATTTGCAGTCTCGCTGCGGTTTTCGCGATGCACGCTTGCGGCCAGCTGAACGTGTTGTACATATGGCTGAACGAACTCGTCGAGGAACAAAAGAAAGACATTTCGGCGGAGAACAGATTACCTACCATTGTGGAGCATCATTTGAGAGTCCTCAGGTACTTTATAATGAACGTTGATTGCAATTTGCGGAGGTTTTTGTCTCTTCACTAAAATTTTAGTAGAGTTTGAACAATTTTTCGCATTGCGATAAATAATCAAAAATCTTCTTAAATAAAATAATCAAATATCTTCTTTCTTAATCTGGAAAAATAATAATAATTCTGTCATTATTGATGTGAAAAACGTAGATATAAATCTCTGTATAAATGTCTTATTTAAAAAGATAACATTGTTTTATGTGAACGCGATATGTATACATCTATATAGATATGCTTCTCAGTTTTATAGCGCATATAGAAAATATTCTGCATAAAGTCTGTCTAGCGGAAATGACGGGATCCACGTTGAATATGTGTTTGCTTGGATATTACTCTCTTACGGTATGTGTGTGCTACACATAAATAAAACTTTTTTAATTATTATTATTAAATGTCAGAATCGATATCGCGAAACAATGTAAATTTCATCTTTTCACGAAAAACTCCATTTATTAAATTACTTTTACAGAATTGGGGTTCATTCGATGCTATGAAAATATTATCGTATATTACAGTATATTTATCGATGAGTTTCAATATATTTATATTTTGTTACATCGGTGAAACTCTGGCGGAACAGGTAATATTTAAAAAATTTAAACAAGTCTTTAGATGCTTAAAAAACTTCTCACAATTAAATTCACTAAATAAGATATGCATATAAAAATAGCTAAAATTTATTTCTTTTTTTTTTACGCAATATAAAATTCAATATAATTATTTTTAAATTTCTAAAGTGGTTCATCAGATTTCTTTAAATATTTTTAAAACATTATATTTTAAATATTTATTTATTTATTATAGTGCAAAAATGTTGGTGACGCGGCATACATGACTGACTGGTATAAACTGCCTCGTAAAACTGCAATCTATTTTGTTTTGATAATCATGCGATCGAGCAAAATAATCAAGATGACCGCGGGAAAAATAGTTCAATTGTCCATCGCAACTTTTGGCGATGTGAGTATTATATTATGTCGCAATAACATTCAATAAGAAATAGAATTGTAAAACAAATTTACTCTCTTTTATTCTTCTATTCATAAAGTAACAGTTTCATAGTTTTTGACTTTGTTTCAAACTTATATTTCGACGAAATGCCAATTAAAAATCTGTTTTAGGGTTTCACAAATTTTTTTTAGCGATAGAAACAGGAATTTTGCTGTTTCAGGTAATTAAAACTTCCATGGCGTACTTGAACCTTTTGCGAACAATGACTACATGAAATGTTAACCAAAAAAACAACTTACGAAACATGAACATGAAACATTTTCCACAAAAATAGAATAGATATTTAATAAACATTATTAATAATACGTGAAAAAATTTTCTATAATTACGTTTTTCTCAAAAGCACAGATGACATTCCTGATTATTTTCCTAAAATTCTGTTAAACAAAGTTCAACACTACGATATTGTAATCACTTCAAAAGTGTTCTCATGTTCTTCTCAGAATGTCGCTTATTAAACTAACAGGACAAGGTATCAGTTACGAACAGAGATTATTGATCGGTACTACACAGGTGTATCCGACTGAAAAAAAAAACAATTATATCCAATGGTCGTCAAACTTTTTTTGGCGCAGACGCCATTTCAACCCCCGAGTTGGCGCAGACGCCACTTCTACCCCTTGGTCAGAATCGTCCATCATATGACAGTGCGTCGGGCGCGCTCGTGAAGCAACTATGACAAAATCGAACGTTACGTCGAGTGTTGAATCCAAATGGTATAAAAATTACAGTCTTCAAGTGAATCGATGGTTTCTCTTGCCGATCGGCGCGTGGCCGTTAGCAAATACATCAAACGCGATATGGAAAGTTTTCGCGTGGCTGCATATTCTCGTTTGCGCGATACTGATAGTGATTATAATGATACCGTGTCTGTTGTACATTTTACTAGAGGAGAAGAACATTAAATTGAAACTGAGCGCCACAGGGCCGCTTCTTCACAGGGTCATGGGTATGATAAATTACTGGACGCTCCTGCATCGCAGCGACAACATTCGCAAGTGCATTCGGCACATGGAAACGGACTGGAGACTCGTACAAAGGCTCGAAGACCGAAAGATAATGCTGGACCACGCCAAGTTCGGGCGCTTCATCGCCACTATTTGCGGCATGATCATGCAGGGCGGTACAATTCTGTTCAGTGTGGCCAAAGCAATAAAAACTACATCCATTATCGTCGGCAATAAAACTTTCACGATGCATCAGATGACGTGTCCGATTTACAGCAACTTCATCGACACGCGATTCACTCCCGTGAATGAAATCATGCTGATCACGCAGTTTATGTCGACGTTTGTAGTGAGTTCTTCTACTGTCGGCGCTTGCAGTCTAGCCGCGGTCTTTGCAATGCATGCGTGCGGTCAGCTGAACGTGTTGTACACGTGGCTCGATGATTTCGTAAAAAATCGGAAAAAAGAAAATCATGATTTAACTCAACAAAGAATGGCTACTATCGTGGAGCATCACTTAAGAATCTTGAGGTAATCAATATAAAGGGACAAAAGTATAATTTTTTTGAAAACACTTTGAGCGATTGTTCTTTTTATTTTATGAAATATAAACGTATTTCAAGATAGAGAATTTCTCTCGTGTACATTTCAGTTTTTTAAAACGCGTGGAGAGTGTTATGCATAAAGTTTCTCTTGTGGAGTTCGTAGGATGCACAATAAACATGTGTTTACTTGGATATTATTGCATCATGGTATGCAAAAGATATTTTATTAAACATTTATATATATTTTCTGTTACACTCATTTTCATTTTTTATAGAAAAGTATTTTTAGGTTCATTCAGTTGCAGGATAAATAACTGTTAAATGAAATAGATTTTACTACTGATCTTTTGTTTTTTTAATTTTAGATATCTTTTTATAATTTTTCAGGCTTGGCAAGTGTTTGATCTCGCAAAAATAACATCTTACGTTATTGTATATTTATCGATGGGTTTTAATATTTTTATATTTTGCTACATCGGAGAAATTGTCACGGAACAGGTAATATTTCAATCTTCTAATGTCTGCGTAAAAGATTTACGTCTTTTAACTCATTTTTTAAGAAAGATGCGTTTTTTTATATTACTAATACAAAAATATCTAAATATATATTTATTTATTAGTGTAAACATGTTGGTGAAATAGCATACATGACCAATTGGTATGAATTACCGCACAAAACAGCTCGTGATTTTGTTTTGATTATTGCGAGATCGAGTAACGTGATCAAAATTACGGCTGGAAAATTATTTCTCTTGTCTTTTGTGACTTTCGGCGATGTGAGTAATGCGTGTAATTCTCATAACAATGTTATTTTTTTTTAATAACATTAAACTTTTTTGAATAACTACTGATTACAACGGAACTAACTGTTTTTATTCGTTATTCAGGTAATTAAAACTTCCATGGTATATTTAAATCTTTTGCGAACGATGGCTATGTAAATCATATAATAAGTTAAAAAAAACTTGCGAGAAATATATTTTTATATAGAACACGGAAATATATTCTCAAAATGTGTGTGAGACAAGATTAATAAATAAAAATATACAAATGCCAATATCAGTGTATAAACCTTACCTTGTTTGATGTCAATAAGAAAAATATAACCAAAGAAGTGTACATTTGGCAAATAACAAAAACACATTTGATGCTTTTTTCACAAATCCGTCTATAGCATGTTCCGTCAGCCAGCTGTTTTCTCCACCGATTATCGATTCGATGTGCACGTGTCTCTCTCAGCAAAATTACAATGTTAGGCTAAAAACTTTACTAAACTTCACTAAACTTTACTACCTCTAATTTGCTATCTCTGTAAATATCGATTATTCGGAAAAACCTGTGCACAAAAGTACGGAGTCGCTATACCGCGCACGCGTTTGCCCCGCGTGTTTCGGGTGGTTCTGTTCGCGCGACTGTTCAATCGTGTCCGCGCGTTTGTGAAGTAATCATGAAGGAGCGAAGCATTTCGGTCACGTTGAAATACGTGGAACACATAAATTACAGTATAAAGCCACTTCGTTGGCTGCTGAAACCGATAAGCGTCTGGCCAGTGAGGAGCTCATCGATGAAGGAGAGAGTTCTGTCGGCGGTGTTGATGATAATATGTGTCTTTCTGATTGTTGTTACTTTGGTGCCTTGCGCGATGGCCGTCTTCCTGGACGACACCAAGGATCTCGAGACGAAAATACGCGATTTCGGGCCGCTCAGCAACTGGCTGCTTGCCAGTCTCAAGTACAGTTCGTTGCTGGCGCATGTCGACGACATACGTCGTTGCGTCGAGCACGTCGAGACAGACTGGCAGGCCGTGACGAAGATCGAGGACCAGGAGGTGATGCTGAGAAGCGCGAAAATCGGCCGCTTCATTGCGATATTCGGCGCGATATTTGCGCACAGCGGCGTGTTCTCGTACAGCATCTTCCGGACGATAGAATTGGAGTCCGCTGTCGTCGGCGACAACGTGTCAGGACGCTCGTTGCCCTTCGCGTTCTACAACAAGCTTCTGGACACCACGACGAGCCCGGCTTACGAGATGATGTTCGCGATACAGTGTCTCTCCGCGTTCGTGGTGAATTCCATCGTCGTGGCCACGTGCAGCCTCACCGCCGTTTTCGTGTTGCACGCATGCGGTCAGTTGAAGATCGTTATGTCGCTGCTGGATAATCTCATCGACGAGGAGAACGAGAAGAGAAATTCCTCGCAGAAAAAACTCGCTGTCATCGTTGAGTATCACTTGAGAGTACTAAGGTAAAAATAAAATAGTTCAAGTTTAGAACGTAGACTACGTGTACACACGTATAAAACGATAATAATATTTCCAGTTTCGTGTCCAACATAGAAAAAATTACGAATGTTACTTGTCTTGTGGAAATAGTGGGATGTACCGTGCATATGTGTCTGTTGGGCTATTACTGTATATTGGTGGGCACATTGTGAAACTTACGCGACGTTTATTATTCGTTAGCCTGTTTCCGGTGCGGAATGGTTTTTAGGAGATGATGTTATTTTTAGGATTGGGACAAGGATCGTAAAGAAGTAGTGGCGTGTTCTATAATATTGATCTCGGTCACTTTCAACATTTTTATATTTTGTTACATCGGAGAAATCCTCTCGGAACAGGTAATTTCTGTTAAAAAAAATTGTACGTTCACAAAAATCAATACAAGATCTTACAAATAATTTATCTTACACATAAAATGTAATAAATAAAAATCGCGATATATCGTTGCGAACGTACTGTTGGACTTAATTATAACAGGTGCATAAAACGGCTTATAACAGTGCAGCCAAGTTGGCGAAATCGCTTACATGACAGATTGGTATTTGTTACCTCGAAATACCGCTCTCGGCCTCGTTTTGATAATTTTAAAATCTAGTATCGTCGTGAAAATTACCGCCGGAAAGATGATAGAGCTTTCCCTCTCTACTTTCGGTAATGTAAGTATGCGTATAAATGATCTTTAATTTTTCTGCAATAAATAATTAATGGTGCTCTCATAGTTTAGATATATAATTATTTTTAACTTTTTCTTCATCTAAGTATTTTAACTATTAATTTTTTTTAGATAATTAAATCCGCGGTAGCGTATTTAAATATATTTCATACTCTTATTACATAGATGTTTATATAAGTTTGTATACAGTAAATATGTTTTAACAAATACACATAGTACAAGTAATTAAATAATTAAGTAATAATAATATTGATATTAGAAAATATTATTATACATTATTGTATATCTTCCCATGTTTTCAAAGTAAAACGCATATATGTGTATTTATGTATATTGAAATTGCAGATTGAGACAAGATGAAGAAATCAAATTGAGACAAAAAAATCTTTTATGCTAAGTAAAAGTATATCTTAACAAGCAGTAGTTAACGAGTTATTACAACTCGATTCTTTATATTTGATTCATAGAAGTTTCAATTAGTCATGTTTAAAAAACTTTCTGCAAAAAGTAGTGCCGTATTCCCTAATGATTTCAGTTTGCTAATGATCGAGTTGATTAAGTTTGATATTCTAATAATTGTCCTAAAATTTACTAATCAAAATCAAACACTACGAAATTGCACTCACTTCAACAAAAGTGTTAATGTATTTCTTCTCAGAATGCTTCTTATTGAACTAACAAAACAAGTGTCAGTCACGAACAGATACTATTGATTGGAGTTTTGAACACGCAAATGTGTTTTTTTTTTTTTTTTTGTGTGTGTTCTTCTCAGACCGTCTCTCATTAAACTGACAAGAGAACAACGTGTATGAGGCAAACAGAAATTATTGATCGGAACTATAAGTCTTCAGTGTCTACGGTCAGAAAGTATCTCTGTCAGAAAAAAAATAGTCAATGATAGCACGATTAAATTCACCGGCGGCGCAGTCTCTTCGAATATGTAACTCCTTTCGGTGCGCTATTTATTACATGAACAGTGCATTGAGTGCGTCTGTGAAGCGACCATGGCAAAATCGGAAGTCACGTCAACAAGTGCTGAGATCAAATCGCACATAGATTACAGTCTTCAAGTGAATCGATGGTTTCTCTTGCCGATCGGCGCTTGGCCGTTAGCGAATACATCAAACGCGATATGGAAAGTTTTCGCGTGGCTGCATATTCTCGTTTGCGCGATATTGATAGTCATTATAATGGTACCGTGCCTGTTGTACATTGTAGTGGAGGAGAAGAACGTCAAGTTGAAACTGAGCGCCATTGGCCCGCTGCTTCACAGAGTTATGGGCACGGTAAATTACTGGACGCTCATCATGCGCAGCGACGACATTCGCAAGTGCATACGGCATATGGAGACGGATTCGAGGATCATACGAAGATCCGAAGACCGAGATATAATGTTGCAACACGCCAAATTCGGCCGCTTTATCGCCGGTGTCTGCGGGGTGATCATGCAGGGAGGTGCATTTCTGTTCAGTATAGCCAGGGCGACAAAAACTACGACTTTTACCGTCGGCAACGAGACTTACACGATGCATCCGATGACGTGTCCGATTTACAGCAAATTCATCGACACGCGATTCACTCCCGTGAATGAAATCATGCTGACCGTGCAGTTCATGTCGACGTTCGTGGCGAGTTGTTCTACCGTCGGCGCTTGCAGTCTGGCCGCGGTCTTCGCAATGCATGCGTGTGGTCAGCTGAATGTGTTGTACGTGTGGCTCGACGATCTTGCGAAGAATCAGGACGGAAGTCGCGAAACTCGACGAAGACTGGCTGTTACCGTGGAACATCATTTGAGAATATTGAGGTAAGTCCTGGTAAGTAATATGTTATGAAAAGAAGTTTGTTTGAGAACATCTTTGAAGAATAGTTCTTTTCATTTTAATAAAAATAAACACGTTATTTTAAGACGGAGAATGTCTCTACATTTTTCTTTATATTCGATTCTTCTGCGAATCTTCCTTGATAAAAAGATTCAGTATATTTCAGTTTTATAAAGTGCGTGGAAAGTATCATGCATAAAGTTTCGCTTGCGGAGTTGGCAGGATGCACAATAAACATGTGTTTGCTTGGATATTATTGCATTATGGTACGCTAAAGACGTAAGAAAGGCATTTTATTAAGCATCTAGATATTATTAATATCGTTATGGAAAAAAAAAATCGGACACGTCATTATTAATAAATGAATAATTAATTGGTAAAAATAGATTTTACTATCTCTCTGTGTGTTTTTATATGTATATGTACTTGTGTTCGTAAACGTAGTTATATTTTTATATATAATTGGTAAACATTTTATTTCAATTTTTCAGGCTTGGCAAGCATTTAATGCCACAAAAATAATATCTTACATTATTGTATATGCATCAATGTGTTTTAATATTTTTATATTTTGCTACATCGGAGAAGTTATCATAGAACAAGTAATGTATATTTATTTTAATCTCAAAATTGAAAATCGCAATGTCAAATATCTGTGTAAAAAAATTTGTGCGTTCTTTCTGTTAGTTATTTCTTTTAAGATTTAAATAAGTTTTGTAATATGTATATTATTAGTGTAGACACGTTGGGGAAATGGCATACATGACCAATTGGTACCAATTACCGCACAGAACTTCTCGTGGTTTTGTTTTGATTATTGCGAGATCGAGTAACGTAATAAAAATTACGGCAGGAAAATTATTTCAATTGTCTATTGCAACTTTCGGCGATGTGAGTAATATACGTGTGATTTTCATAACAGTATCTCTTTAAGAATACTAGTCTTTGTATCGTTTGGCAACTATAATAATTGCGACAATTTACTAACTGTTTTTCTTTATTGTTATTTGCTTAGGTAATTAAAACTTCTTTTGTATATTTGAATCTCTTGCGAACGATGATTATGTAAATCATCAGTAAGTTAAGAAATAGAATTAATATATAATATTTTATAGAACACATAGAAATATATTCTGAAAATATACATACGTAACAAAGTTTTATTAAATAAAATTATATTTATGTCAAATTTAGTATATTTTTATGAAAAGAAATTCCTACTTTATCTAACATATATGCACTATACTATAATTATTAATGTATTTTATATTATTACATTATTACATCGTTTAACAATATTCTCATAATGTTGATTCTAACTTGTTTTACTTACAGTGACAAAATTTTAGAATGATATATATATTGCATGTACAAAATTGTCATGTTCAAGTTTACGAAACTTTAGCCTTAACTATCGATTATACCGTTGCTGCGTGTTGTCGCGACAGCTGTACAGTTACCGTAAATGCACAATGCTACAATGTAAAAACTACCGTGTTTTTGTGTTGCGTGCCGTTCAATGGCTGCGCACGCGTTGATCGTTACTACTGCGCGCGGCAGCGAAGGGGTCACACCAGTAAGCGAACTACCTTTCTCAGAAAATCATGGGGAGCGATCTCATTCATGACATCAGCACAACCGCTTATTTAGCTCACAACGAGTACAGTATTCAAATAATTCGTTGGATTCTTAAAGCGATTAGTTTGTGGCCGAGCACCGCCGGCACTTCGATCGTCGACAAGATTCGTTCCGAGTTTCAAATACTTACATGTTACTTTCTGATGTTCGGTACGATGATACCTAGCGGTCTCAGTATCTTCATCGAATCGCAGGAGACGTACGAGACTAAATTACGCAGTTTTGGTCCGCTCACCTTTTGGTTCATGGCGATAGTGAATTATTCCTTTCTCCTGATGCACGTCGACGACATACGCGGCTGTGTGGAGCACGTGAAAACGGACTGGCGAATCGTCAGGAAACACGAGGATCGACAAGTGATGCTGAAGAACGCCAGAATAGGCCGATTAATTGCCGGATTTTGCGTCGTATTCATGCACAGCGGTGTGTTCTCGTTCAACATAGTTCGTTTTTTCTCCACGGACATCATTTACGTTGACAACAGCAGTGTGGTGGTGCGCGCGCTACCTTATCCCTTCTACAGCAAGATCCTAAACGCGCACTCCAGCCCGGCGTACGAGATCGTGTTTCTTCTGCAATGTCTCTCGACCTTCGTCGTCAATTCCGTCACGGTTGCCGCGTGCGGCTTATCAGCGATTTTCGTCATGCACGCGTGCGGCCAGCTGAGAATATTGATGCTTTGGCTTGACAATCTTGTGGACAAAGAAAACGTGGAGAAGATTTTGATGAAACAAAGATTCGCCATCATAGTTGAACATCACTTGAGAGTTTTAAAGTGAGTTATCATTTCTTAGCAATATAATTCTTTTTTTAAGAATTTATTTTTATAATAATCAAAATTTTTATCTTTGAACAAGAATCAAGAGAGAAAGAGAACGAAAAGTGAAAAAATTATTTAAATGTACATGTTATTCATAATTCACAATTTAACACAATTTAACAATTATACTGGATATAATAGATAGTAACGTGTATTGAAAATTTGCAGACTTGTATCTCGTATGGAAAGAATTACAAATATAATATGTCTTGTGGAATTAGTCGGATGCACGATGCACATATGTCTCTTAGGATATTATTGCATTATGGTACGAGATTGACTTACACTTTTTGTTTCTTTCATGTTTTTTATGACTTGTTTAATATTCTAATGTTTAGGATTGGATTCACGACAACAAGCAAAATATTGTGACGTATTGTTTAATATTAACTTCTGTTACTTTCAATATTTTTATATTTTGTTACATCGGAGAAATTCTCTCTGAACAGGTAAAATTTCAAACTAGAAGATATAAATTATTTTCTGTTTTTTTTTTTTTCATTTTAATCAAAATAAAACTATTATACAAACTGTGTTATAATTGTATCCGCGTGACATATTTATTAAAAAATGAAATAGTGTTAGTCTCTTTAATTAAATTATAACAGGTAAATAAAACGGCCTCTAATAGGGTGGACAAGTTGGTAAATCTGCCTACATGACAAATTGGTATCTCTTACCTGGGAAAACAGCACTCGGACTCATTTTGATCATTTTAAGATCTAATATTGCTCTCAAACTTACTGCCGGGAACTTTGTTCAACTTTCATTTAGTACTTTCGGTGATGTAAGTATTCAAAACTATATTTATCTGATTAAATAATATCTGAAATATATTATCTGATTAATATACTTATACGTATAAAATATTCACGTAAAATATCTACATAAATCTAGATTTTATTGTTTTATTTTATTATTTGTAATATATTTTTCATGTGTAATATTTAATGTTTATAAATATTATTTTTTTTTAAACTAATGTTTATAAGATTAGGATATGTTTAATACTTTTTCAGGTAATTAAATCTGCAGTAGCATATTTAAATTTACTTCGGACTTTAATGTAAATAATTAAATTATTTTATCGTGTGAGAGAGATAATAATAGAAAGTAGATACTTAATGTAGAAAGTAGATGATTTATTTATTTTTTTTTTTTTAATATTTAAATGTGTGTTTCAGTATACTTAATAAATTTTCTATATAAAATATCTTCGTATTTTTTGAACAAGTGTCTGTGAAATTTATAAGTTACGGAATTAACTCACATTAACTTAAATCAAATTTTATTACAACTTATAGTAAAAAATGTTTTTTTTTGTTAAAAAATTAAAAGATGTTTTCTTAATGTCTCAAACATAAAATAAATTATGATATAAATATTTTATATATAATGAGAATTATATACCATATTACAATAAAACGTGCGACTCACAGTGAAATCTTAAAGGAATCAATGACATACTTCAATATTCTTCGAGTCATAACTTTATATTAGTCGTTATAGTAATCGCAACTTTATCTCACACTTTATATGTTTGCGCAACAGCGCTTATAAAATAGATGCGTTTCCTTCAGCGAGTTAACCGTACACATCGAGAAACAAGATAGAAAATCCGCAGAAAATCATGCTACAATTTCCATTGGAAAACACGAAGTAGGAAAAGAAAATACGAAGTACACGTACTGTATGTAAAAAAGTATCTACATTAAATATTCCCCTTTGATCATGTGGATAATAGCAACCCTTTGTGAAGAGCAACCTTGTTCCTGGCAAACTTACTTCCTTAAACTTTTCCCCCTCCGGAAAACTTGCCGCATGCGGAACTTCCTTGCTACCGACATCTCACTAATAATACAACAAGCACACGCAGGAAGAATCAATTTTGCGTTTGCACGCAATTGTAAAGAACGGTCGGGAGATGCACACATGCGCACGTCAAACGACGGACTATCAGTCGCTGACGTTCAGTCGGTTGCGTGCGTTGTCGCGATTTAGTCATTACCATGCACGATCATTCAGAATCGCTCGAGTCCGTAACGGCCGGCTGGAACTATAGCATTCAGCTGAACCGATGGTTTCTGAAGCCAATCGGCGCGTGGCCACTGAATCTCTGCGAGACCACAATGGAGAAGCTCGGCTGCGTAATACTGACGATCGTCAGCTGCTTCTTGATATGTTTCCTCCTAATTCCGTGCACACTTTGCACCATTCTGGTGGATACCGATCTCGACACCAAGATCAGAATGATCGGTCCGGTCAGTTTCATTCTGATGGCCGTGGTGAAACAGTACATCCTCATTGCCCGCAGCGAGAACATCAGCGATTGCATTCGGCACGTGCGCGAGGATTGGACGCGAGTCGGGGTGGGCCACGAGAAAGATCGACAGGTCATGATAGACAACGCCAAGTTCGGCCGGTGGCTCTCAGTGGTCAGCGCGATCTTCATGTACTCCGCCGGCATCTTCTTCACCACGCTAATGCCGATCATTGCGAAGCGAACGGAGATCATCGACAACGAGACCGTGAGATCGCTGTCCTTTCCGATCTACCGCGGCATCCTCGATCCAAGAACCACGCCGTCCTTCGAGATCGCTCAGTTCACGCAGGCTCTCGCCGGTTACGTCATTTACACGCTCACCATCGGCGTCTGCAGCCTGGCCGCGGTATTCGTCATGCACGCCTGCGGCCAGTTCCGGATACTCATGCTGAAGATGGACGATCTCGCGGACGGTAGAGAACGGAAGAGCGCCAGCGGCACGTCCGATGAAAGGCTCGGTGACATCGTGCAGTATCACATTAGGATACTCGGGTGCGTGATGTGTGTGCTTTGACTTCTATATTAAAAAAAAAAAAGAGCTTTGTGTCTTCTACTTTCTTGTGTCTTCACGTGACTTACAGTTTCATAACTCGCACCGAGAAGCTCTTGAATGAGATTTTCTTCGTGGACGTGGTCGGATGCACGCTCAACATATGTTTCCTCGGATTCAATATGATGACGGTATGAAACGTAAGCCGCGCATGGTGATTTTATTATTTGCGACGGTAGAGCTAAACAAATATTCGTAACGGCTTAATGAACGTGTTACTGTTAGCCTTTTAGGAATGGGAACATCGTGAGACTTTAGGAACGATGACGTTCTGCTCACTGCTCATTTCCTTCACGTTCAATATTTTTATTCTTTGCTATATCGGAGAACTACTTGCCGAACAGGTAGAAAGAAGCGAGTTGAACTGTAATTACATTTTCTATTTACAGATGCAATTACGAAAAACTAGTGTAAAAGCAACCTAAATTACTTTAGAAGATTGAATAATATATATATAATTGAATAATATATATATAATGTATATATATATATATATATATATATATATATAATTTTATATATTTACTTGTCATATTTAGAACTAAATATTTTTACAAAAGTTTAAACTTGAGAAGTCTTTTTATTAAATTTGTTAAACTAAAGTGGGATGAGAAAGAAAGAGAAATGCTAAATAACGATAAATGTTATTCAAAATGTCTTGTAAAACAATTAAAATCACAATGTCAATTTTTTTAACAGTGCTTACAAATCGGCATAAAATCTTACATGATAGACTGGTATCGCATACCGAGCAAAGGAGCGCTCGGTTTGACACTAGTAATGTCCATGTCCAATGCCACGATCAAACTCACAGCTGGAAAATTCATGGATTTATCTCTGGCCAGTTTTTGCAGCGTAAGTAGAAAAACAATAAATACTTAACTAAATACTTTACAAAAATAGATTTGGATACAAAATTAAATATTTCAGATTGTAAAAGCGGCCGTGGCATATTTAAATTTACTTCGTACTTTTTACGTCGTTTAATTTTATCGTTATCAAAATTTGTGTATTATAACAATATCTCAGAGCGTTAAATCATAGACTTAATAAAAATTAGAGATATATATACTATATATATGCTAGCATATTTATATAAAATTGCCATGTAATTATATTCGTGAACATTTGACTCTGTTCCACGTAAAATAAAATAAGAGTAAAATAAAAACTTATAAAGATATTGTCTAGCGAGAAATTAACAACGTGAGAAGAGAAATGAATAAAAACTCGAACAAATTTATAAATTGTGTACTGTACAATATTATCGCATTTGTAACTTTTACAATTGCGGTATCTTCAATACATTGCGTTACGTTACCGGAAATATCGTAGCTACGACCGCAAAACTATGCCAGAACCTCTGTCATGCATTCTCGCCATGTTCCAGCACTTTACTCATTCTCGCAATCCTGACGCTCAATGATTGCGAAGCAACCCCTTCATCGTCATATCAACCCCTGCATGACGCGACTATGAATCACACGCGATCACGGAATCATTGTTTTCCGCGCTTGCGTCGCTTCTTACGGGGAAACGCGTTACGATGTCGCGGTTCAACGCGTTCAGTCGGCTTTACATCTCGCGGGCGACAAGTATGCGCGATCGATCCGGACTTCCGGTTGAAGTTCTGGCGCACAATGCGCATCACAAGCGCGACATACGCTACGCCATGCAGCTTTGCTGTTGGATCCTGAAACCGATCGGCATCTGGTATCTCATCTACGAGAGATCGTCGCGTAGCGAGAAGCTGATCTCGCTAACGCTGATCTTCGCGTGCTTCTCCGTGCTGTGCTTCGTGCTCGTACCCGCCGGCCCGTACACTCTCCTGCGCGAGAAGGACATCAACATGAAGGTCAAGCTGTTCGGGCCGGTCGGCTTCTGCCTGACTTCCGCAATCAAATATTGCCTCATGTGGACGCGCGTCGCAGCGATCGGCAGATGCGTCGAGCACGTCGAGCACGACTGGCGGATCGTGCGGCATCAGGATCACCGCAGGATGATGCTGAGAAACGCGCTGGTAGGTCGCAGACTCACCACGTTGTGCGTCATCTTCTTGTACACCGGCGGCATGTCCTACCACACGATCATGCCGTTGTCCGTCCTGATCACGACGAACAACAGCTTCGTGGAGCGGCGTCTGGTTTATCCCGGTTACGATCTGTACTTCGATCCGCGGGCGAGTCCCGCTTATGAGATCGTCTTCTGCGTGCACTGCCTGTCCGCCGTGATCCAGTACAGCATCACGACCGCGGCGTGCAGTCTGGCGGCGATCTTCGCGACTCACGCCTGCGGACAAGTGCAGATACTGATGACCCTGTTGGACGACCTGGTCGAGGGAAGAAGAAAAACGGGCGATACCGTAGCCAAGCGTCTTTGCGCGATCGCGAGACATCACGTGCGAGTGTTGAGGTAAGACTGAATTCGGACATCTACACGCTGTTTTGTGAATTTCGCGCGTCGACATATCGCACGTGTGTGTTCAGATTTACAGCCGAGGTCGAGGAAATATTACGAGAGATATGCCTGATGGAAATGGTGGCTTCAACTTTAATTATATGCCTGCTCGAGTATTACTGTATGGTGGTGAGAAAAATACATACAATCGATGTTCAAGAGTTTCTTCGATGCAAAATAACAAGTTCTTAAAACGCTTCGTCGCATTAAACTTCGATTATGCGTCAATCTAATATCGCTCACGTTTTGTTTATACCGTCGAAACAATAAGATGGATCTTCATATTTTATTGAGAAATTATACGGGAATTAACAAAACGAATCTTTAAAAAAACTTAATATTCTCTGCACTTATCGTGCGTTTCTTTACTTCAATCGTGAAAAAATTGACATATTTTTTTGTCGCGTATTTCCACATGTCATTATCGTCATTGGCGGAATTATTTGTCATAGCCGTAAAAAAATCACTCTTAATCTTTTATTGAAAAATTATAGGCACCTAGTGCATTTATCTTCTCAGGAATGGAAAAATAGCGACGCCGTGGCAATCATTACATATTTTATTTTATTAATATCTTTAACGTTCAACATTCTGATATTTTGTTATATCGGAGAGCTTCTCGTGGAAGAGGTATTCTTAATAACTTGTATTTAATTATATATTCTATATTTTTCATTAATTTATTCTATATATAAATTTATTTATCAATAAATAATAATAAAATAAAATTTTGCATACTATCTGCGATAATACAACAATATACTAACGCTTTTTTATTAGTACAGCAAAATCGGTTCAGCTGCGTACAAAGTTAATTGGTACGATTTACCTGGTCATAAGGCTGTAGATCTCGTGATGATCATCGCAATGTCTCACTATCCGCCGAAGCTTACGGCCGGCAAGTTCTGTGATTTATCTCTTAATACATTTAGCACTGTGAGTTCCGCAGACGAGAGTGTCCATTACTGCTTAAATATCTATATGTATAATTTGTTTAAAATATTTTCATGTCGTTTAAATCAGAGTATCGAAAATTTCTAAAACCACTCGTGCCGTTTCTTCCAGGTACTAAAAACGTCCGTAGTGTATTTAAATTTACTTCGGACGGTTACGCAATAAAAGTTGTAGATTTTTGAAATTAAAATTTGTTACGGGACTATTTGTGCGATAGACAATGTATAAATATTAATGTATAAATATTCTCGTCTCATGACAAAACCATGAAGAGATGATAAAAAATAAACTTATTATAATATGTATATAATATTATTGTACCTTTAATTAATTTTTATAATTGTATTTTTTAAATGACTCACGTTTTTCATCTCGTATGTATTGTTATCACATATATCTTCAATCGCAAAAAGAAACAGTTCCAACAAATCATTACTCTTTATGAAGAAGCTGAAGCTACGCAACGTGTGCGTGCGAGAGTCATGGAACTCGATCGATCTCCCGATCTGCCCTTCTTGCAGTTGCATATCGCCGCATATAAACGAGCATCCCTCGGATGAGAAACGACCGAGGGGAAAGTCATGTCGCATCGACTATACTCGTTTACATAGTACAACGGGTATGAAACGCACGCGATTCTGAAATCATTTTCCGCGCTTGCGTCGCGTCGCGAGTCGTCGGGACTGCCGTTCGTGTGTGTTTCAGTCGGCGTTGTACTTCGCGGGTGACAGCATGTTCGATCGATTCCAACTTCCGGAACGGAAATCCGTGATTCTGCAAAATGTTCATCACGAAGGGGATACACGCTACACCATGCAGTATTGCCGATGGGTCCTGAAACCGATCGGCATCTGGCATCTGGTCTACGGTCATCCGTCGCGAAGAGAAAAACTCGCCTCCGTAGCGTTAATCCTCACGTGCTTCTTCTTGCTGTGCTTCGTCCTGATACCTTCCGGCTTGTACATTGTGCTTCGCGAGAAGAACATCAACGCCAGAGTCAAGCTATTCGGTCCGATTGGCTTCTGCCTGACTTCCACGATTAAATATTGTTATCTCGGATTGCGCAGCGCGGCGTTCGGTCGATGTATCGAACAGGTCGAGAACGACTGGCGGGTCGTGCGCGATCAGGATCACCGCGTGATCATGCGGAGGAACGCGCAGGTGGGCCGCCGGCTCACCGTGATCTGCGCGGTCTTCCTTTACACCGGCGGTCTGTCGTATCACACGATCATGCCGTTATCTTCCAGACAGACAATCGACAGAAACGTCACAATCAGACGGCTTACCTATCCTGGATACGACTTGTTCTTCGATCCCGAAGCCAGCCCCGCTTACGAGATCGTGTTTTGCGTTCATTGTGTGTTCGCGCTGATCACGTACAACATTACAACGTCGGCGTGCAGTTTGGCGGCAATCTTTGTGTGCCACGCCTGCGGACAACTTAAGATACTGATGACACTGATGGACGATTTGATCGAGGGAACCAGAAACAAGGGCACCACCGTGAAGACGCGTTTACGTATGATAGTGAAACATCACGTGCGAGTGCTCAGGTGGGTGTCAGAAAACATTTCAGTGCTTCGTACGGCGCTTTTTATCTCGGATAACTACACGGATATGTTTCTAGATTTTCGACGAACGTGGACGAAGTGTTGCGCGAAATATGTTTGATGGAAGTGGTAGCCTCTACCTTGATCATATGTTTGCTTGAATACTACGTTATGACGGTAAAAAAAAGTAGTTTGTTGAACATGGACGACATAAGATAGATTTTTTTTAAGTTGTACAAATTTTTTATTTGCTTTTATTCAGCAATTTTGTGAAAGATTCAGTTTTTCGTCAAAATTACACTCGTTGATTTTGCAATAACACGCCTCGTATGTATATTGCATATTTTGTTTTCTGATCTTTTTTTCTCAGGAATGGGAGAATAGCAACGCTGTGGCGATCTTGACATATTTCATTTTGTTGATTTCTTTCACCTTTAATATTTTAATATTTTGTTACATCGGTGAACTCCTCGCGGAACAGGTATTTCTTCGATATTCTTTTGAGTTGAAAACTATTGTCGCAAAGTCATATTTTAAATTAAATTTTTCGCATAAAAATATTTATGTTAATTTTTTGTTCATTTCTCTTTGTCACAGTACAACAAAATTGGCTCAGCCGTCTACAACATCAAATGGTACAATTTATCCGGAAACAAAGCTCTGGCTCTCGTGCTGATCATCACGATGTCTCATTATCCGCCTAAACTTAAAGCTGGGAAATTCGTCGATTTATCCGTTTATACCTTCGGCGTTGTGAGTTTCTCTACAAAAAAAAACATCAGTTTTACACAGCTTTATTTTATCCATACGTTGCAACTTTGTGATTTCTATTGTTTTTTTATATTGCTTTCAGGTACTTAAATCGTCCGTAATGTATTTAAACTTGCTTCGAACCGTTACTTAATAGAATTTTTGCAGATTACAAATATCATAGTCTCTGTTATAAAATATTTTGTATATATTTTTATTGCAATAGATATTATATATAGAAGTTTACTAATGGAATATTCTCTTAGACAGTTTTTGTACCATATAAAATTATTTACACAAAATAAACAATTGCTGAACCGATATAATCCTCCGTAATGATAAAAATGTTTACATTTAGCATATTCTTTCTGTCACAAAAAAAAATATTTTTACATTAAGCAAATTATACTAACTTGTTTTCTCTTTATATTTATTATAATTTTCTTCATTTCATATCTGTTTTAATTCAAAATTGTGTTTCAAGTCAAGCACACGCTGTGCACGAGTATCACACGATCATACTCGCGCACAATGTGAATCCAGTAGAAAAATAAAAAGAGGAAGTTTTCAATACGAGCGCAAGCGCGTTTTCTTCGGTGACTATGCAATCAATACTGCGCATTCTTCGTGTGCAGTCTTCAGCAGTCACTATAGTCGCGAGCATGTCAAGCAGCGTGTGCGGCGAATCCGCGAGTACGCGCAACACCTGTTATCAGCGAGACATCCGTTATGTCTTCAAGCTGAATCACTGGATCCTCTGCTCGATCGGCATCTGGCCGATTGCGATTCGCGGCGCGTCCGAAATCGCGATCACGATTTGGAATATCGCATTGAGCTTCGCGGTGATACCCTGCGCTTTGCACATCGTCTACGACGAGAAGGACATCATTGTCAGGCTGAAGATATTCGGCCTGCTGGCCTTTTGCCTCATCGCGATGATCAAGTATTGCATTCTCGCGATACGTCGCCCTAAGATACTGCGCTGCATCGAATACGTGAAGAGTGATTGGTGGCAAGTCCGTATTGCCAGTAACTGATATGTAAATGATTTTTAAAGTGGTTCTGATTTGGACATCGTAGAATATTTTAGAATATTAATTTATTTTCATAAATATTTGCACAGAGTGCATTTATTTTGTGCGAACACGCGCGCAACAAGTGTGTTTGCAACATTTTAATTCTTTTCTTATTCGACGCGATACATTTCGATAAATAAAAGTTACTGGCAATACTGTCGCATAGGTGTCGTTCAGCTCCGACCGTGAAGTGATGCTGAAGTACGCTGCCACCGGTCGCAATCTGACGATAATCACAACCAAACTCTCAGACCGCACGTGTACCCGACTTACAGTGAATTCCGCCAATCCCAGATTAGTCCGTTTTACGAAATGGTGTACGCAGCGCACTGCATGTGCGGATACACCATATACTCGATAACAGTCGGTACGTGCGGACTGGCCGCCTTATTCGTCACTCATGCGTGCGGCCAAATCCAAGTGATTATATCGCGATTGGAAAGTCTCATAGAAGGTAATAAATTCGAGCAAACTCCGAACATTCATCAACGAATCGTTGCAATTGTGAAGAGCCACGTTCGAATAGTCAGGTATACAACATTGCAAAATTTTTTTTAATAAACAATTCTTTCAATAAGATAAGAAAGTTTTAGAATATAAAACATTGTAACAAAATATTTGTAAACAATAGTATAAAAATATCTAATTATTAAAAAATACTAAACAATACAAATCGTAAAATATTTTTTATATAATTTATTTTTAACAAACCGTTAATTTAATTTTATGCTCACGAAGAAGTAGTATTTCTGTTACAATAACTGATATTTGCAAGTTTGTACATTATTCTTTCATTATAATAGAGCGACAAACGCAACAGGTAGTCTCAGTTGTATCTTCAATATGTTACTATAAGCAGCGCCTGTACGTATGCGTAGACGTAGACTATAATCATGCAGTCAGCATGTAAATACATAGTTACATACAATACTTCCCCAAGCAGTTGCGCTTATTTACTCTAGATAATAAACACGTTTTCATCACCATTACTTCCAGAAGAAGAGTCAGTCGTAAAACTCGATAGTTTTACGACCGACTCGGTTTTATGACAACTTGGAACGACATATTTTTATCTGTTCGCTCTTGTTTTGCTGCAGTCTTAATTTGTTCTTTCTCGTTATCGGTAAGAGTCGAGAAAGATTATGTTCTACTTCAGGAATATGAACTCTCCGGTTAATTTTCGCGTTTCAATCAATTTTTAGTTCCCGTGTCTCTTGTCCGGGAAGTATTGCATAAAACCATAACACATAAAATATATGTTGTGTAAATGAAAATAATTTATTCCAGATTTGTAGCTGTTGTAGAAGAGATGTTGCAAGAAGTGTGCGTAGTGGAATTTGCTAGTTCTGTATGCACGATATGTTTGCTCGAATATTATTGCATAGTGGTGCGCTTCCAATACACATATTAAACAATAAAAAATAGAACTTTTATATATAATAAAAAGTCTGCAAATTAATTTTATATTTGCTTGTTTTAACATTTTAATAGGATTGGCAAGAAGATAATAAACTTAGTCTGGTGAATTACTTTCTGCTTTTCGTTTCATTTTGCTTCAATATATACATATTGTGTTACATCGGCGACCTTCTTGTGGAAAAGGTACGTCTTCGTTTCGCTAATCGTGTAACATAGAATTCCAATAATGCATGTGATCATACATTTGATGTTGCAGAGCAGTCAAATCGGATTGATATGTTACATGATCAACTGGTACCAATTATCACCAATATTAGTTCGCAATCTTACATTGATAATAGCCATCTCCTCCTATCCTATAAAGATCACTGCTGGCAGAATAGTGGATCTATCGTTGCCGACTTTCGGAAATGTGAGACATCGCAATATTTACGACCAATTTATTTTTCTACGGAAACTAAATTATCAATTTAAAATTTTTTATTTTTAATAATTCTCTCGTGTAATAATTTAGCAATAAGTTTTGTTGTGTGGAAAAGTTTTATATAAAAACTAAATTACTGCTGTGCAAAAATGTATATTATTTATTTATTGTATATTTATATAATATTTTATTGAATTTTTTTTTAGGTATTAAAGACTAGCGTGGCGTACTTGAGCTTCCTACGTACGTTAGTAATGTAAATACAAACGACATTAAGTATGTAGATAGATACGTAAACGAATTATATTATTTATTTAGTTTACTTATTTCTAGAAGTGAAATTTGTTTACATTTATAATAATATTACACACATCGATATCGAATCGTCACTTCACCTTATGCATTTTTTTCCCTTTGCTTCGCTAAAAGATTCACAAAACCAATCTTTCTTTTTCTTTTATTTTTGTGTAATATGCATTAAACAAGATAACAATTTGACTCTGACAGTAAGAAAAACATTTACTTAAAAATAGTTACTTACGCATATATTTTTTTCTACCCTTACTTCAATATAACATTCGACTTCTTAAGCAATCGATTGCAGTCCGGAGTGCGGAAGTACTTCTTTTCAGAACTGCCGGAGAGTAAAGAGTATAACCTTTCATGACTGATAATCGCACGCAAGCGATTTATCAGAGAATATATACTCGCAAGATGAATATTAGCAACGTCAGCGCAAGCGCATGTCCGGCGACCTTGCAATCAATGCCGCGCAGTCCACCTGCAGTCTTCGACGAACCCTGTCTTCGTAAACATGGAAAGCTCACGAGAAAAGCACGCGACGTCGCCGAACGATAGTTACCAGAGGACCATGCGATACATCTTCAAGCCGACCAGCTGGATCTTCGGCTCGATTGGCATCTGGCCGGTCGCGATTCGCGGAATCGGCCAGAATGCGTTCAAGATCTCGATCGTCGTGTGCAATTTCGCATTGTTATTCGCGATAGTGCCCTGCGCTCTGTACATAACTTACGACGTGAAGGACATTAACATAAAGTTGAAGCTCTCCGGGTTGCTCGGCTTCTGCTCCACCGCAATGACGAAGTATCTCGTGCTCGTGATACGCCGGCCCAAAATATTGCGCTGCATCGAGCACGTGAAAAGTGACTGGTGGCAGGTCGGTGTTGTCGATTGTAAAATATACAGTAAGGAAGTACAGAATCGATAGGTTGTATTTATCGTTTTTATATATATTAACAAAAAGTATCGATTCTTCTTTGCTTGTAAAAAAACCGCGTGACGTGAAAATTGTGTTAAATGTAATGTGAAGTTCAAAGAAGTCTAATTTTCTTTGAAAAGCAATACTCTAATTCTCTTTAATAATTTTCTCTATGTATATTTAAAATATTCTCATTGCAATATATAATTTTACTGCAATGTGTGCAAGATGATTACGTAAACACGAAAGTCTTCGCATGCAGTTTCACGTAATTATTATTTTAATGAAAATTAAAGCGATATCATTTCTCATTCGGGCTGACTGTTTTAGTCCTAATTACTCTTTATCGCATTTTTGCAATAAAAATAGTGATTATTATCGCTCGTCTCTTGGTAAATAGGGATACTGGCAATACTGTGACAGGTGAAGTTTAGCTCCGACCGCGATCTGATGCTGAAGTACGCCAGCACCGGTCGCAGATTGTCCATAATCAGCGCTACATCCATGTATATCGCCGGCTTTATTTATCACACGATCCTGCCGTTTTGCACCGAGCACAAAGTCAATAATCAGACTATCAGGCCGCTTGTGTATCCGACTTACAGCAAGTTTCATCAAACTCAGATGAGCCCGATATACGAGCTCGTGTATCTGGCTCACTGCGTGTGCGGATACACCATGTACTCGGTCACGGCTGGATCTTGCGGACTGGCGGCGATATTCGTTACTCACGCGTGCGGTCAGATTGAGATGATCGCATCCCGATTGAAGGATCTTCCGCGAGGCAAAAAATTCGAGCAATCGTCGGATGTTAATCAACGAGTTGCTTCTATTGTAAAACAGCACGTTCGGTTATTGAGGTAGTCAATATACGTCTCCTTAGAATTTATAAAATATATTAAAGTCTAAATACAATAGGAAAATATCTTATTTAAGATTCTCTCACACATTTAAGATTATGTAATATAAAATCGGTTTCACCAATATTAAGAGATTGATTGAAATTTTTTTAAAACTCCAAATTAAAAAAACAAATTAACAAAAAAAATTATTACTCATTCGTTTGTGGTACAATATAAAATAAGAATGATATAATATATTGCTAGCATACTTGTTGCGCGACGAAGGCAAGTGCAACAGGTGTGTTAACGTATTTCCAATAAACTTCAGTGAGCGGTGCAGTTGCGTATTACATACTGATAGTGAGCAACTGAACATATGTGCTATTATATTTTACTTGTTACTTAATAAATGTATATCGTAATATGTATATCTTTGCACTGTTTTTCTCATTTGCACATATGCAAATTGTACACCTTAATAAATATGAAACATTTTTTATAGATAATAAAAATTTTTACGTGCAAATATCGATTATCTATCTATTTCAGATTTTCAGCGGCCGTACAAGAAATTTTGCAGGAAGTATGTTTACTGGAATTTGCCAGTTCTGTGTTCACAATGTGCTTGCCCGAATATTACTGCATAGTGGTGTGTGTTTCTCTTCTACGTGCAATATACTATTCTGTATATGCGAAATATCGTACTTGTTTTTTTTTTTTGTTTTTACTTATAATAATTTGGCAGGATTGGCAAGATAGTGACACCGTTGGACTAACGACTTATTTTCTACTCTTTGTTTCATTCTGCTTCAATATGTATATATTATGTTACATCGGTGAGCTTCTCATGGAAAAGGTATGTAAGTCTTTTCTAACGCTTCTTTCGGACGGTTTTTTCGCGAGTATGAAATACAATAAGAAATTTTTCTCTTTCTTTCGAATACTGTTTCAGAGCAGCTACATTGGATCGATATGTTTCATGATCGATTGGTATCAGTTGCCGGCAAAGACAGTTCGCAGTCTAGTTTTAGTGATTGCCATGTCCAGTCATCCCATAAAAATTAGCGCTGGCAGAATGATAGATTTATCACTAGCGACTTTTGGAAATGTAAGGAATGCAATATTGCACTTTAGAGACGTTTATATGAAATTATTTGTTCGCGATGTCTTTTTAAGTGAAATAAATCGATATCAAAATAATCTGCTTGCAAATGCTTCTCTTTACGTTCTCTGTACACACACATTTTTTGTATGTGAAGAGACATAGTTTTCTTTAAGAAAAGAAAAAACCAGCTGGAGCGGAATAATTTTAAACACTATAATTTAATGTAATTTTTATTTAGGTGCTCAAAACGAGTTTGGCATACCTAAGCTTCCTACGGACGTTAGTAATGTGAATCTAACATAAGTAGAATGATGTGACAAGTACATCAAGCAATGATATTACGCCTTTGTCAATGTATAATCCAATATTTTGATTATATGTAAGCATTTTAGTAAAGAAAATTAATTTTTCTAGATACACTGTTATATTTTTATAAAAGACTAATCTTTTTAGTAAAGTAAATCTTCCTTTTAAAAATCATGTTTACAACAAATTAGATTAATTAAAAGAATTACAAGTTCTTATTGTTATGACAAAATATTTCATAGTTGTCACGCGCTTTAAGTTTATCTGTTCAACGTGTCAGCCGATTGATCAGCTGTCGGTTGTTACCGGTTGCTGGTTAAGTTGTGGTGCAAAGTCCATCAAGCTATTTACTCTAGCAAGAACAGAACAAATTGATATCCACACCAAACACGAGGTGTGACTTCATGTGTAAATGACGTTTCAAAAGAAGCGTGTAATACACGCGCAGTAAATGAGTATTATTTGAAGTGCTTGTGCAGAGTGCGAATAAAAATATTGATGACTGTTCTTCAGTCTTTTTCTACTAATTTTATTTTACCTAACCCCTTCTTCATACTATGTGCACATACATTTTTGTATAACAATAAGATTCATATATTTGATTTCCGTCAAATTGTATACAAAGAGTTATATCGTAATATAAAAAACAATTTGTGAATGTATCAACTTGTATATATTTTGTGTGACATATAAAACAATCATATGTTGTTTAACTTAGTATATACAAACTCTGTTAAGATAAAAAATGCACTGGTAAAAGTGTGAAAACTGTAGTGTTATATGTTGCTGTCACAAAATGTCAGAGAAAAAAACTGTTGGAGGCATTCCTGTGGAATGCCTCACTGGAGAATCGGCAGCTATATGGTCTGGTTGGCGTACGCTGGGAGACAGAGAGCTTGTGAGAGAAGCCTCTGCCAAGGGAACCCACATAAAATTAGCTTACAAATGTCTGGCATTTAGAAGACATTGCTCTGTGGAACAAGCTTGTATATATTTTAACAAAGAGGTGGAAATTTGGATTACTGAATTGTTGAACAAGAAGCAAGTGTACAGAGCTTCACATATCTTAAAAAATATAGTATGTTACATAAGTTACAATTTAATATTTTTGATGAAAACATTCTGCAACATTCACAGATAATTTTTGTTTCAGGGAAAGGATCCTGTGAAGTATATTTTTGGTGTTTGTATAAAGAGCACAGAGCCACTATTAAGAAACTATTTGTGTGAATATATGATCAATGTTAAGGGATTTGAGACTGAGCATTTTGCAGCATGGAACATTGTTAAGTCTATTGCACAGCATGAGGAAAAATCTGAGTAAGCTTATGAGACTAGAAAGAAAAAGAGAAACACACATATCATATGATAATATGAAAAAGTATAAGAGAAAGTTATTTTATTTGCAGAATTCAAGATGGATTAAGCCATAGCATATGCATAGATAATGTGATGAAGCTACCGCTAGAGATTAAGCAAGTTTTATGTACTGAATTGTATTTCTCTCTGAATAATCCACAAATTCTAAAAGATGTGCCAAACACTATTTTATGGGATTATTTGTTGTCTAATAATAAAATCAAGGCACTCAGGCTCTGGATCGATGCGAGATATAATCCAGATGCTGTGCGAGACTCAGATGAAATTGATCAACATTTAAAATCGTTATTTGCAAATTTGAATATCACATCTGATATGGTGGAGCAAATAGATTCCTCGAACGCCAGCAATCTTGTGAAAGATTTAACTAAAGATTATTTATGTAGGTATGTATATTGACATTGATCATATACAAGATGTGAAGTATGTAGATACACATATGTACTTGTAAATAAATATTTATCACAGAAGACAGTTCAAACTGGATAAATATAAATGTACTGTTTTAGATATGGAATATTTATGAACGAGGAAGAGAACGATTTAAAATTAATTTTAAATCGTGTCTTTGGCTGTGGCATTACACTGGAGGAATTCAGTACAAATATATTATCCCTAGATTCTTGCAACATCGATAGAACGGGATTTTTGCAAACCGTTAATCAACAGTTGTGCCTTACGCACTGTTCGCAAGAATGTCCTACTCAAGAAGACAATGTAAAGCTACTGAAGTTATTTAACGTATTGACCGATATGTGTAATACTCAAGATCGTCACGAAGACGCGTTAACAGACGGAATCGTCGAATCGATCAACTATCTTTCTGACGACTTTAACGAATATCTGAAATCGAACTATTTACTGACTATAACGTTGATATTGTTAAAAATATCGCAGATGAGAAGCGAAGTGCGCAACGACGATGATTCGGTGCATAATCATGAGGAATTGATCAGAGATGTATTTACAAACAACAGAATATTGAAAATTGGTGAACATGAGCTCTCGCAGGAAGTTGTTCAGTCTACGCTCGCGAATATACCGACGTTACAGTCTGTTATTGAACGCGAAATCATCGATGACATTACAGTTTACGACTTATTGGACGGGTTTCAAAATGTCAACGCAAAACTTTTGTTCAAATGGCGTTTCAAGAATGAGCCTTTGCCTACTTTCACGAGGGAAGATCTCGTCAAAAAGTACGGGCATAAAGAAACATTAACGTACGGTTATTACTTGAAAGAAGGCAGACCGCACATGGCGGCGCATAGTTTATTCCACGCTCAAGCCAAGTTATTCGGAAACGTATTTTCTCAAAGGTTCGTGCGATAAAATTATTTGTCGATTATCCATTGCGACAACTAGATTAATAATAGATAATTATTTTCAGAAAAATCAAAGCGGCCTTATACGCGCATGTTCTCGCTCTGAGAAATTTAGACAAGTCCGACGTAGTGTGCAGTTGTATCGTCTTCATCGAGCTGCTGCGAATCGATTCGAGCATTTTGCGATTGCACGTTACTGTGGCGAAATACGTGCAGGATCATCTAGACGTCTCTATAGGTGAAACAGATTTTGCAATTCGCGCAGTTTCACAAATGTGACATTTGCGACATAAAGAAAAAAATCAACATTGTTTATTACCGTAGGAAATTTACTGGAAAATGTGCTGTACAAGAACCAAACCGATTTGAAGTCTGTGATATCTTATCTGGAACAGTGTTTTCAAGATCGTTTGCAGGATGAGACTTTAATGCGCAACGATGAACAATTTGTCGAAACGTTAAAACTGTGGGACATTATTGTGCGCTTCGCACGAGTTCACAATTGCGCGCTGCCCGATACGTTTCTGAGATACTTGACGGGACGTGATTTGTGGTTCGAATTTGTTGCAGTCAGTCATATATTCGCTTATCCCACTAAACAGGTAAATTTCAATAATATTATACTAAATGGAATAAAACTTACTGATCCAATCGCAAAATAGGTACTGGAAAACGTCAAGATGTTCAATGATGCGAGCATACGAGAGCATCTGCTGACGTGTTTGAACAACAATAAGCTTTGCAAATCTTCATGCGAGACTGAAGAGAAACCGAAAACCCGCGAGATGAAGCGATCGTTACAGAATAAAGACGGAGCGAAACAAAGTGTAAGTTTATCTTTTGTTAAACGTAATAATTTCAAGATTTTTATATGAACATTTTCATTCTCTAGGAATCTCTAGCGTCTAGTTCATCCAAATCTGGAGATGATATCATCGGTACAGAACACGTTTCAGACGGTTGCATCTCGACTACCTCAGATAATGATTTCTGGCTGATCATATTAAATTGTCATCAAAGTCAAGACCCACCTGGAGCATTAATTAACGCGTCCCGTTTTTATCTAAGACCCATATTTACTATTCTCGCTACATGTTACGAGGTGACATTTTATATTTCGATTAACCATAGTTAAATGATTGTTATTTAATTATTTTCAGCGCAACTCAAAATTTTCATTGCTTATAGCCATCTTCGGTGGCAGCTTACTGTTACTGCTGGATGGTGATATCAACAGCGAGAGAAGATATACTTCTCGATTACACGGAGTGTCTAGAGCAACAAATATGGCCTTCCGAAAAAGCGTCAGAACTGCTGAACAAAATGGTTGAATGTGGTTACGTAAAGACAGTCAACCGAGCGTACAAAATTTTTATGCCTGTAAGTTGAATTAAATGTGTGACAGCAATGCATTCACGCATTTTTTATTAAAATTGTCGCTATATAATCGCAGGATAGTATTCTGAATCCATTTTTCGAGTTCCTAACGCAAGCAGTGAATCATGGCGAATTTAAGGAAAGTCAGCGGTATCTGACAGAGTTTAAGTCACAATGTTCCTCGCTTAAAAGCAATGTAAGTTCAGAAGAATATGTACAATAAAATAATTCTGTCATATTATTTTTTACCAGCTCGTTGATGTAACTGTGTTGTTTTTTATTTAGAGAATTATGGACTGGGATAGCGTCCATTTTACGTATTTGAAAAATTTATACTGGGTTGCCGTTGTGGCAACTCGTTGCATTGTTACAGCACTTGGCTACAGTTTTCAAAGTACGTCATTGCGAGTCAAATTTCTCGAAGCGCTGATAAAATGCAACTTTTCTGCAGATTTGCCAGGTAAAAAAATTATGTCTCTTATATTAAACTTTACTATAACACGAGTGATTTATAAAAACCTGCTTATATACACGATATTCCAGTTGCAGTACCGGATTTTCAACGTCTGTTGGATATAACAAGATTTTTACAGAAAACCGATGTAGCATTAAATTTCAAGGCCGTTATTGTAACTGATAACGTATATAATTTTGACACGGAAATTCAAAGATGCATTAATGATTTGATAGCGGTCGAGAATTACAGCACTGCTTTGGAAATAGCCAGTCGTGCTGAGTTAAATTTATTTAAAATTATATTGGCACGAGTAATATATTTAATATTCTTTAAAAAAAAAATTGATTACTGTATCATACTTTTGTACTGTACATCTATAAAAAAAATTTGTAACTTTTACTTGTTTTAGTATCGAAACAGTTTTAAGAAATCCGTAAACGGAGATAGTCAGACAAACTCTGTTTTTTGGGTACAGTGTGCTCAGGATTTTAGCAAATACAACGTTCCCCCTCAACTAGCGGTTGAATTTTTCGTCGAACACGCCGAAAAAGTCTTATCGCACAAAGAGAGGTATTTCGTAACGAAAATGTTAGTTTTAATGTAAATGATACAATATTATTTTTTCTCAGATACGAAGCCTTGAAACTGGCTTACGAAACCTTGAAGAACACCGAAATCGAGCAACAAACTATCGATACTTTAGAAACGGCAATGTGGAAGTCGTGTATTTTAGCCGGATCCGAAAATGTAGAATTTGATCGCAACGATAACATCTTCAGTAAATTGAAAACGGAGCTGTTATTCGGCTTAGACAGATTGCAAGTCAGCTGTTCTTTGACAGACAAAACTGAGATACATTCTGCGGGAGTTTTAATAGATAAACTAACCGATTTAGGCAGAGTGGATGTTGCCTTGCGAATAAACACAATTTTTAATTACAATCACAAAGTAAGCATCTCTTTTATTTTTATAATTTGAAACTATGTGAACGAGCAGTAAATGCAGATTGTTTTGTTAGGATCTACAAATATTGATGTTGTGTTTGAGCATAGCAGAGGGTGAGACTTCACCAGCAGATTTAACCGTACAGCAAAAGAGTCTCTTGGAAGAGACAAGCAAGAACAAGCAACAAAAATACGGCACTTTGCGCAATCGCGGTCTGCAAAGATTATCTTCTTCGTTATCTCGTACGTTTTGCTAGTTTCTATCATTCTGGTGACACTTGTCATCGTTTCTATAGCATGTATCTATCTTATCGTATTTTTTACTTTTTTTTATTGCTTGTTTTTTTTTTACAAATTAATATATCGATGTGTATATTTCACTTTTTGCAGTAAATACGATTTTGTCGAATCCCGAACCCGACAAAACGAGCGACACGAACATCACTGGCGCTCGTCAACTCCAAATGGAGTGCATTTCTATCTTGGAAAAATTATCGGAAACTCTCAATCACGGAAACGAGATATGCTCAAGAGTCATTTCCTGTTATAAACTTGCTGCGCGATTAGGAAAGACGTATCATTCGCTATTGATGCTGAACAATCCGCTTAAGTTTCTGCAGGAAGTTGTGGAAAGTAATATCGAGAACAAATTCGAGACTGCCAACGATATAATAATATCTTACAAGATCGGAACGGAGAGCGTGGCAACATTTCTAACTGAGAATATCATAACGCACATAAATCGTGCCATAGAGGGTAATTTCATGAAAGCTATCACTTAGTTTATTATCTCAATGTAAAGTGTGTGAAGATATTACAATGTTCTCTTCGCATTTCAAGATGGACAAGAAGATCTGATTTTTATGTGGGGTTACTCCATGAATTCGCATTTTCACTTAATAATGGAACTCTGTAACGACACTTCGCTATTGGGCTCGAAATTATTGAAGGCAGCACAGTCGTTGCTGGGAAGATACATCAGTACCCATGACGAAAAAAGAAATAGTAATTTGTCTATTGTTTTTGTACTATCAAATGATCTCTAACACTCTTTAAGATAATTTCTACATATTACGTGATAGTTTCAGCACTGAAAACGATAGTAGAAATACTGATAAGATCTCACGATTGTTTCACAACTTCATGTAACATGGAAGGAATAGCATCAGTATTACGAAAATGTCAGAATCTCGCCAACATGTTGCAAATGTTGAAACATTGGGTCTTGCTGGTACGTTGTTCTTCTTTTTAGATAACAATTGTTTTATAATTAAATAAGTTATATTTTCAATTATTATCTGCTTTTCCAGGTACGTCTTGTGACTGGTGTCGGACGATTTACCGAAATGAACTACATATTTCAAATTCTGAAAGAAAACGATCAGTTTGAGTCATTACTCGGACAAGGTTTGGACAAGGTAAGTTTGTGTTACATTTTTGACACAATATCTTTTGCACACAAAAAAAAACGTCTTTTTAACTAAACAGGTTCCTGGTCTGAAAATGGCACTGCTGGACTTTTTGAAGCGCAACTGTCCTGAGGACAAAGAGTTATTCACCCTGGTGGCACTTCACTTCCGTTTGTACTACGAGATCGCACTTATGTGGGAAAACGAAGCAAAGGGAATAATTGCGAAATTAATATCCGATATTTTAAAAGAGTGCAGAAAAGGCGGAATCGGTATTCCAGTAGAAATAAGATTCACTCGAGACGAAAACATCCACAAAGAATTGCAACTGGCTGTAACGAATTTCACTCACGCTACTCAATATTATTTGCAGGTAAACAAAAACAAACAAAATGATATCAGAAAGAAGTACTTAGAAATATAAATTAAATTGCTTTATATTTCTTAGGACAAGAAATTAAATCTCGCCAGCCGATGCTCCTATCAAGCTCAACTAGTTACTCTTCAAATCGGATTGCTAAATGCGGTGCCGCAAAATCAGCAGGCAGTATGCGTGCTGAATTTGAAAAGCGAAGAAATAGATAGAGTATTATCGCATATCTTGAACTTTCCTCAAGCTCTTATCGTTACTCGCGCGTATAATTATCACGCAGACTGGGCTAATCTTATTTATCATCATTACATTCTTAAAGGAGAGACCAATTATCTAAGAGAATTCATGATAGTGAACAGTCTAACACCTGTAATTGTGCAAGATTGTGCGCGTAGGTGAGTTAAAATGCACTTTACATAGTATGTTTAAAACAACATATAATATATATGTGCACACAAACTTGTATACTTTTCTAAAACATAAAATGTCCTCTTATTTTTAGATATAGATTAGAAAAAAGTATTAACCATTCCATGACAAACAATATGAGAACTCTGGTGTCTGAATTGTCAGACGTCGAATGTAAATATGTACTAGCTAGTCAGCTTGGCTTTAAAGACATCGTAGAGGAAATGCTCAATGATCCAATAGTAGGCTCTTATCTTAAGGACACAATATGGAAGAAAGGATATACAGGTCCTTGATTTCAATATGTATTACTTGAAGCAATCGATATGAATATTATGTGATAACCATGGAAAATCTTAATGTTATAACAAATTGTTGCAAACTCAACTGTTAATATTATTACAGCAATAACTATAAGTTTATACTCGTCGATATTTTATTATGTATTATTACTATAATAGAAATTATTTTTTGAACACCTTGATATTCTTTTCAATCAATTCCTTACATAAGTAACAAAATAATTGTTAAAGTGGAAAAGAAAAATTAATAAAATTAATATTTTCTTAACATTAATATTAAAAAAAAATTAATTTACAACTTGGCATCAAATTCTAGATAGATCTCTATCGTCTTTTAACACGGGGAACACATAAAACAGTTCATAACAGACAGATCTGCTACAGTTTTGTTGTTAATTTGTCAATCGATAGCAGATTATACATAGGAATATTATTTCAATCTTTCTCGATTATCAAGTGTTTCATTAAACTTATCAAAAGCGAACTCGTCCTATTAATTTAAGAAATAATTATTATTAGTCGAAAAATAAGTTAATTTTGCAATACTGCTTGTTGAATCAATTCTGAAATTCGTCTTTTTAAAATTAAAAATAACATACTGTTGTGTTACTCTGGGACAATCAACCTTTGAACATAGCGAGGCATCAAGCCTGGCATGTAGTCTGCATCGTCTAATGTAATCTAACTGTACATAGATAACAGAATCAAACAAGCAATCGGTCAAACAGAAATAATGAGGATAATCTACAAAATGGAATAAATACAAAAAAAACATATGTTCAAATGTGAAGTGGTTTTACATTTATTAGATTACACATATGATTCAGGAAATTCGAAT